>JARKIC010001158.1:0-147055 GCA_029378375.1 Mycena olivaceomarginata | reverse complement strand
AGTATTGATGATGCAATCATGCACCGAAGCGCATACATAACAGCTAGACTAAAGTAGCGGTTCCGAAGGTGTGAACCAGTATGGCTATGGCTGGCGGGCGGGGAGATTTCCTTTTATGAGAATGGTGTAGTGGGGGAGGGGTAGGTCAGCTAGGCATCATGGTTGGTGGAAGGTGCGTTGTGACCACTGTGTGTGATGGGGTGTCCTATGGCATTTCCAAGGCAGACGCTGCTAGACCTATAGATAGGTTACCATATCTTAGATCACATGTTCCTATATTGTTACATCATGTAGATCACATAATACAATCTTAACTTGCCATCTACCATGATATAGTGAGTCTGAGATCACCCCGGCGAACCACCATTACACGTTAGACCACCTGCCTGGCTGAGCATCCGTATAACTGCTCCATGGCCTCGGTGCTGCAGAGGCTCCTGTCCAGGGTAACATGACCCCTTAGCGAAGGGTTACAACGGTACCCCTGTGAGCTGGCGCCTTTGTGGCCGCCTATCTCACTTCTACTACGGCTACTACCCACAGTGAAGCCTTCTGAACAACGATGCACGTCTCCCGATCCGTGCCGCATCACACTGTGACGCTCATTTCATGCACGTGAGCCTCTGATGCAAACAGATGTGGAGTGTCAAAGTATGGAAAGCCGGACAAGGGGGTGCCGATCCGCGAAATCTGTACCATACCTCGAAACTTTTTTCTCAGAGAAATTGGGGACCCCTCCCCCCCTCCCAATCGGGAAAATGCCTTTGTAGGAAGGTTCCCACGACGGTTTTGGGCTCAAACACAGCAAGGATAGTGGATTTGAGTTTCGGAGGCAGTTATTATGCGAAAGGAGACTCCTTGAAGCCAGAGCACCACGCTCTGAAACAAACGATACTATCAGTCCCGGCATGATGGCCGAGGCTGTTCCCTAGGTCGTAGCAGGTGGTTGCTTTGAGTTATGGTGGTATTTACATCAGCAAAATATTTTCAGTCTGGCGGCCATCTGGTTGGTATGACCAGACCGGCCATACCCCCAGAAAGTAGTCTGGCGACACAATCTGCACTGTGACACAATTTTAAGCGTAATCAAATGTATTCCAAGGCATGGAACTGACTCACCGTGGCCGGAAACCCACAGAAACAAGGCCTTGACGACAAGAAAAGACAAGCCGAGCCTCGACACCAAGCAAGGAGCAGACAAGCAAGAAGCAGACAGGAAAGGGCAGTGCTTGAGGGTGAAGGAAAGGACTTGACGGTCTTGGAAGATTTGTGCGGGATCGGAGGACTTCTGTCTTGATTGCGGCCTTGAGGTTTGCAGCTTGTTGCAATAACGAGCACTTGAGTTGGCAGCTCGGCTTCGACACAGTTTGAAGTTGCGGGGACTTGAGGGTGCAATTCTTGAAGGTGGGACATGTCCACAGAGATGAAGAGAGGCAACGGGGGAGGAGGTGGGAGGGAAGCAAGAAAGAAACATCGAGTCTCGACGTGGCATGTCAACCATCAATGGCGTGATCGATCGTGATTTGATGTCGGAGCTTGAATGGACTTGGCGCGATATCCAAGCGATATCTCGGCAATATCTCGGACTTCTTCCACTGACTCCGAAATCAGCCCTATCCGTTCCCCCGTATTCTGCACCCAAATTTCGCTTTGAGTTAGGGCTTACTGCCGATACTCTCCATATATGAAAATAATATAACAACACGCCCAAGATTTCAGTTCTCAAACATCCTTAGCATAAGTAGGGAATCCAGGATCGAACCAATCATACCAATAATAACGGCCTGTGTACCTGTGTTCTGGAAAGCTCCTGTATAGCTTTGATTTTAATACTTCATCTATTGTACCATGAATATTGTGGCGAAGACGAGAAAATGGCGGTGTATGGCCGTCTGGGTAACTGGGGCACTGCCACCCCCACACCCGCCATACCCAGCCAGACGGCCAGATGTACCAGATGCAAAACATTTTCCTGATGTACGCTCCTTCAGCGTTGGAGACCAAGAGAAATCCTCGTCAGGAAGGTGCATCTTGATTTCCCCCAGATCCCAGCCTGAATGGATGGAAACAGAGCGTGTTTCAACGGCATCAGCAATCTTGTAAAAGATAATGGGAGGTAATAGATGGACTCTTGGGTTTTTCATTGCCGTTTTTGAATATCCAAGGGTCAATTCAACCTCTACAGATCACTGGTCGCAGTTGTCCGAGGTCAAAGCTCAAGGTTTCCGCTCTACTGGCCCCAATTTGACTGGTCGCTCGGCATGATGGAGTTTACCCATGAGTTTATGATCTGTATTGGATTTCCTCTGTTGTTGAGCGAGACATACCAACCAGGAATTTCGGCTGAAACATACCAACACATTTAAACCATGAAAATATCTCACTAGTCCAGCTTGAATCCAACACATTTACTTCCATGGGTTGTTCAACTGTCCTGGGCATCTCGGAGATTTCGAAACCCACGTTTAAAGGATTTATTTCATGTCTTCTGAGGTCCCGGTCATTTATAGTGTACTCAGAACGTGTTTACGGCGTTAGAAGCTCCTAGCAGCTGGATATTAGCGATCTCTCTGCATATATTTCCACAATCACCCGAAATATTGTCCCTTAACTGTCGCTGTTAGTCCCATTAAAGGTGTGAAGGAGCAGGTACATCTAATGAATGGCTTTTGTGCTTTAAAGGACTCTTTTTTCAGGAGAATGCGCCCAAAATGCGGAGTTTGATCTCACAATCGCTTTGGGAGGACAACGGCCAACATTCGGCATCTGTTCTAATTTCAAAGCCCTGATCTCGGACTGGGGCAGGCGCAGATGACGGAGGACGAATTCGTGCACAGCCAGTGCGGAGCGTCGGCGTGCGCTGACCGGCGGGGATCCCTTGCTCGTGGAGGAGACGCACTACTTGCGTGTGTACCGCATGGCGGAGCTGCACACAATGACAAAATGTTGCTGACGGGGCTCGACCCAAGCATGCTGATTGGGTTTATGGTCTGTGACTAGGTGGGGTGGGTGGACTTGCGGCAGCGCGTTCACGAGGTACGTCGTTTTGCCTTGCTGATTTATTCTGCGTGCTGAGAAGCGGTGCTAACTCCACCGCATGATCTTCGCCATACATGGAAAAAACCTGTGTACGGTGATCAACAGGGAAGCGGCGGAGTAGGGACTCAGGGTCGCGATGCTTTAGGTGAAAAAGAATTCAGTCCTTATTGAGCTCTGAAAGTTAACGCCCCTCCAAATTGTGGAGCGTATTGGCTTAAAACATGTATACTCAATAGCTCGGCTCTTCATTGCAAGTAATGTATTCGGATGTTTCTTTCACTCCTTGTTGAGTTTGTATTTGAGCTTTCGTGCGCGCCTAAATGGCTCAATTCAATACCTTGATGATAGGTTTACCAGTAATACACATTGCGGCCGACGGTTTTGCCAGCAGAGCGGTGGACAAATCTCGGTTTGTTTCAACTAGGGCTCCGGACTGTTCGTCAGATGGCGATGTCCGTCTCAGACGAGGGGATGCCTTGAATCGTCTGTTTGATTTCTCAACTTATGTCATATTGATCTATTTGCCTTCATATCTTCACTTGTTCTGGTGTACAAGTGTTCGCAGAGACAGTGACATTGGAGGGGATGTTGGCGCCGAGGGGCGTGTAGGCCACGGTTGCCTGCGGGAACTTGAGACGGCGCAGAGGCTGTGAGCTCGGGATTTCAGGTCGCGAGTTGCCTGGCATTCATTCACGTTCACACACTATAACATTGAAGTATGTATCTAGTCTGCGATTTGAATGACAATTAGTCGCAAGTTGTCTCTCTATCTAATCCTATGTTTATGATCCGGGAATATCGCGCGATATTCCCTCCCCTGTTCTTTAGCCAGAATCGGTCCTTTAAGGAACGAATAGGGTGTCACACTGGAATAGGCTGATACAGAGGTTGCACACCCGAAAGTCGGTGTTCTGTGCAAGGAGCCCGGAAGGTCTCCCATCCGGTGTACTCTTAGTAAAGCCACATTGGCCAAACCCCCTACCCACTCCCATCTTGATTTTCTTTAAGCTGATATTCAACCAAAAGAAATCTGCCTTGGAAGATGAACCCTGCTTCAGTTAGGTAAAGGAATCAATCACAAATTTAAGTTCATATTCAACTGAAAGAACTCAGTTTGGGGCAGAAGGCAGAAATCCCCCTCTATCTATGTGGCAGCTTGGCTTGCAGATCTTTTAGGCAATGGCACTGGGGCCACTACCAAAAAGGAGTGGCACTGTTGCCACAACCAAAATAGAATGATGGTAGTTAGGTTAAATCATATATATAAGGAGGACAGCTCATAAAATCCCCACCTTTCCCTCCCCCTCTTCCCTGCATAGGTAAAGGGTTTCAACATTTCTTTAAAGCTCTTGTAGGAATCCTGACAGCAATAGACTGTTAAAGATGTTGTTTTTTGCAAAGATATTGGCTTCACTTTGCACCAGATTCCATATCAAATGCCAAATTTCTTTAAATACAATACACTGTTAAAGAAGTTGGTTTGGTATGTGTATCAGATGCCTTTTCCCTCTCCTTTACACCCCTTCCTTATGTCCTTTCACAGACATTTCTTTAAGTACAATACACTGTTAAAGAAGTTGGTTTAGTATGTGTCTCAGATGCCTTTTCCAGTCTGACCCCTTTTCCCATATAACACCCTTTTTGAACTTCTTTACACTCTATTCCAGTGCGACACCTAGCAGCATCCTGAATCGTTTGGTAGGTCCGCGGCTCCCACTGCCACTGAATCGACGCCAATCTCCGCCGTCTCCCAACGCGGTTTCTCAGCGCACCACGCAACGATGTAGATTTTTTTTAAACACGGCATCAGACAGCTATAGTTCTCTTTCTCCCTTGCTTTTCATTTCCAAATTTCCACCCGTTCTGAATCTCAGGAATGGTGCAGCAAAAGACAGCATCCACGCTCATTTGGAGGGAACTACGCCCTGCACCGTCCCGATCTCGGGCAAGCAGGTACATACAAACCCCCCTGTTCCACCCTCCAAATCTGAACCCATTCCGCCCAAGATTCTCCTGGTGCCATCCCGTTTTCGGCCAGACCCTCTGTTTTTTTTTAAAAAATGCAAGGTAGGTCAGTGTTACATCCGAGGCAAAGGATTGCGGTTGGATTGTGATAATTTAGATGTCCGTTTTTTACAACGTATAACCAGATCGCCATCAGCATCGAAATGCGTCTCTGCAAGAAGAGGTCGAGGAAGTTCAAATCGACAATCACTGTCAGGGTCAACAAGAGAATGAATGCGACGCGTAACCCTTAAAGCATATTGCATTATATCCATGAACCAATCCCGTATTCTCACACAAATCTCGGTGGTGTTGTTCCCTTTTCTCGTCACAGTTTGGGGAAGCAGGATCCAATGGACGACTGAGAACAGGAAGCTGCTTTGAGTACCTTCAGCAACAACATACGGAACAGAATTTTGTGGGAAGCTCTGGTAAATAATGTCATCGTGCCGCGCTGTGAGTTTCTGCTTGAACTCAGGATCAGAGTTCATTCGCTCTTCATATCCAACGGTGAAACAGGCGCTCCCTCAACCCATATCACCAGATGAAGATAAAGTGATCCACGTACTTGGGCTTCGACGACTGCATACCACCCCTTAACCTTCCCAAGAATACCAATTTTCGAAGCCCTTTTTGCACCCAAAATTATATCGAAGAACTTCGTTATCGTCAAGTGGAAGAACTCTGCACCAGCCACTGGATTTTCGGCCATCGTCTTTGCGCGGATACTTGGTTCCTTCTTTACATCATCCATTGCATCAAAAGGTTTGTCCAAGTCAACTTCTCGTCCTGCTAAAACCTGAGCTATGGGATTATGAGAATCAGCTGGACTCACTGTGGCAAAAAAGTGTGGTAAGCCTTCACATATGATTTTGCTGTGAATCTGCTGCTTCATATTGTTCACGTCGCCCACCGAACCAGGAATATGATCCGAAACATAATTGAGGTACTTACTTCATTACCTTTGCTGCTGCTTTTTCGCCCACAGTTTCAGGTTTTGCGAAAGGGTTTTTCTCAAGCTTGGACTGATACATGTCCATAGACTGGGTGTCAATCTTCTGCATTAAATCTTGTACTACTGGGAACCAGGATCGATTTGTACCAAGACGAGCTTTGAACGAGGACTGGCGCCGCTGTATGATATTACTCATAACAGAGATGAAGGACTTGTGGACTTGGAAACGTGGATCCGCAATACTCAGTAAATGCTGCACATGGGGCAAAGTAGCAACTTGATGGAATGGAATGTCCGTTGAAATTCTGACGTTGCTGTTATCAACCATCCCGACACCGTACGGAAAAAGAGTTGGCTACAACCAGCCAAATACTCGAGGATTTTTAGATGTTGATAATGGCGCAGACCCCGAAAGGAACTTCACAAACCCAGCTTCTTGTTTCTTCAACCGACGCAGTGCCTCAAGCTTTCTCTGCTGGTAAGTTGACGTGATACTTTCCACGTCTACAAGTATCGTCGAGGTCAGTTCAAAATCATCAGTTCCCTCAAATAACTCGGCATTTGCTTGAGCTGAATATGAGGTATATGAGCCTTGGTTATTTGCAGAATTTGCGCGTAGAAAATCTGTAACCGCAAGTGGACAGTCGTGCACCGGATATTCCTCCAAATTCTGAACTATTGCATTTTTATCGAGTTCCATGTACAGCGGGTTGTTATCAATCAACCAGAATGGAGCTGTCCTGGTCTTATGTCGACGGACTAGGAGGGGTGACCGCTTCAGCATATCATGAGTGACCTCGGTATCGGGTGAGCCAACGAGAATAACACAGATTTCGTCTTGTAATTGAAATAATGGAACAGGCATGGCGGACAAGACAGAGGCTGTATCTTGGGGCAATATACACATTTCCGCGAGCAGCAAGCTGATCTGTGGGACCTAAGGTGAGCTTGTACATACATCTTGTCGCACGGGCTCAAGCAATACATTGTTCTTCCAAGAATGTTAACTTCTGAAGCTCCTCCGGAACTTTCCCAATCTAAAAACCATTGGCGTAGCTGCGCAAAGGAATTGAATGAAAACATTTTTATTGACAGCGGAATTGCATAGATGACAAAGTACATATGAACCATTCATGAGAGAGGATTGATGGAACGATTCATCCGTGGTTGACGGGATCTTTCGCGAAGTTCAACAACAGCTCTGTCGAGAAGTGAAATATCAAGTTCATTTATCGCCCTCATTTTGGTACGGTCCGTAGATTCAAATTTACCACAGAAAGAACACTCATATCGCTTCAGCGAAGCATTGTTAGTGACTGCACAAAATTCATGAACAATCTCGTCCTTCTCGCTCTGAGACAGTATGATAGGGAAAGCAATACTGGATGCCGAAATTTCAAAGGACAGACGGGGAACTTTACTACGTGAACTGTTAAGCAAGGGGACAGCTTTTCGTTTCCTGGACTCAAGATGCAACATACACTGTTGAATTTCGCTGGATGAAAGCGAGGGCAGACTTAATCCAGCCGACATAGCTTCGGACTTCAAAATAAGACAAGCTTCTGTATAATGATGAACAAGAAATTCCGAGCGTAAAGTATCAGCACTTTTCCGCTTTTCACCCGGCTCTCTTGCACACATATGCTGATGACCAGTAGTCATCTTCCTCAAAGCATGAAGCGCAAGTCTTTGATTACCAATAAAAAAATGTACAACAGTACCTTTATCCTGCGCAGATGCGAACAAAAGAATCATCATCGTTCACAATCAAATCATCATCGAACTTTTGAGTGCCTCGCGTACGGGACGTTCCATCTCGCGTACGAGGTGTCCGGGCTGCGAGCGTATTGGCTACAACATTGATACCTCGCGTACTTGGCATCAATGAGGGGGTGGGTACTGCACCAAGTCCACCCATGGACACTGACGAGGAGACCTGCGCACCGGCGTTTCCTCGGAGCACCGGCGTAGAACCTGAGAATGAATGAATAAGAATGTGTAAGTGTGATACAGAGATCACTACGCACCTGTGGATGATGAGGGTAAAAATCCCGAGCCAACAGTTCGAAAGTCAACAGGGACGCCACGACTGAAATACACAACAAGGTCCGGTGCAGAGTCCCGAACAAAGTGGAACCAGTCCAAGCCAAGTATCAAGTCGGCGGCCAGAGAGGCGGTTACAGGAACATTGTTCAACGACATACAGCTGACGCCGACATTACATGAAAGCGTCAGAAGCCCAGACAATTGGGAGGCGCGTGTACGGAGCCCAGAATTCATCACCCAGTCCAGAGAAACACAGGAACTTGGAGCATGGCCATCAAATCCAGTAGACACAAGCACATCGCAGAAGGAAGCAAGGGAGGACATGAAGGAGAAAGCAAAGAGTCGTGTGTGCTATTCGAAATCAAGACGTGGTGATTGATCTCGGAGACCCGGAGTGATATTCCCCGAACATCAACGGATATCAGCCCGAACACAAAGCAGAAATGACTAACAGCCGAATCGAACTTAGAGAGAGTCCTTTACCTTCTGCGAATGAAATGGGATAGCACGCGGTATTTCAGTAACAAGGCAGAGCAAAAATCGCATCTTAATTCCTTAATGTTTGGTATTTCCCCACCTCTTTACCAATTTTCCTCCGATGACCAACATTGTATGACTAAATGTTGCTTATACTTGTAGCAAAACGGGCCAAAACGCATCTTCTCCTGGGTAGCCAAACCTAAAGGTTCAGCAATAGGCCCTTTACGTAACACCGTCGGACTGCGCTGGGGTGCACCGGGCATGACGCCGGGGATCAATACGGTGATCAAGAGCAAATCAAGAGGCGGCGCGGCGCGCCCACTGAGCGAAGCGCCCGCCCAGCGGAAGAGCGCTGGCGGGTAGCGCTCCGATGGACCTGCGCTAGGCCAATACGCAAGGTTTGGGGCGTGCATGGTAAATACCGCTCTGTCTCTTTCTTTCTTTTATTTTACCCTTTATTTTATTGTATCTTATTCTTCTTGCTCTTGTCGGATGTGCGCATGTTTAACGTTCCTTCAGCCACCTCCGCCGATTACTAAGCCAGAGGAGAGCGGTGAGGCTCAGATTTCAGGTTTAACGTTTTTTCAGCCACCAAGTGCTATGTAGTAAGTAGGTAGTCTGATAGCAATCACTTGGTCCGATTGTTGGGCGACCGACTGATTACGCAATATGGTGACTGTGCCCACAGGCGTTCTTTGCCTTCGTACCACGAGGAATACAACACGACTATGGCTAAGAATATTTGTGCAGGCTCATGGAATGACTTGGGTGACATCTTCCTGCGAGAATCAAGTGTTTCCCAGAGCCAATGCTTCAATCTATGATCAACCTAAAAAATGATTAGCTAATCTATGGTTCACAAACTTGTCCGATATCGTCTAGATAGTCGCACCAATTGCTTAGCTGCGAGGGAAGGACTGTCTGATTGGGGCATTTTCTATATGCTCAAATATTTGCAGAATTATTGCCTCAGAAGGTGTCCGAGAGCAAGGCCGCAAAATATTGATCGGTCAGCCAACAAGATGGTCATATTTGCTAACAGACCCTATACTGATACTTACTTGTTCGTCATCAATATAGGGTATCTGTTACAGAGACTAGTAAGTAGGGATCGGGGCCGTAACCCTAAAATACGGTTACAGTTACGGCTTTTACGGTGTCCCGTACCGTACCGTATACGCTCTCGAGAGGCCCCGTAATTTTACGGGACGGTACGGCTTGTTCTTTATCTTGCCTCGCAGGCTGGTAGGGGGATAATGGAGGTTAAAGACATACACAGGGAGGTAAAGAAAGGTATGATCCAGCATTTTGAATCCCACACACCTTGTGCTGACACTGCTCTTGACCCCGTAATACGGCTTGATACGGCTTCCAGAACCGTACCGTAACTGTCCCGTAAGGCCCTCAAAACCATATTTTTACGGGCCATACCGTATACGGTACGGTCCCGATCCGCAGCTATAAGGAATTTAGACCAGTCCAGAGCGTCAGATGACCCCTCTAGTTTCATAATCCATGATCTGGTAGCAGGTTTCAGGATTCCGATTTACGGAGGTAAGACCTGGGAGGGCTTTCGGGAATTGGTGAAACTGGCATCAAAAGTGACCGGCGGTTGGCCGGCGGTGTGCTTGCGTCACAGCGGAGTTCCAATTAAGCCCCTGAGCACACAAGCTTGGAACACCGTGAAAGGTGCGCGCGCGATGAGCGCACGTCGGCGGTGTCTCGCGCGCATAAGTACGATTGAGTGCGTCACTCTCGAGTCTCAAGTCCGCAGTAGTGCTCAAACTTCCGATTTCGCGCCCTGTTCCGCTGCCGCCCTAAAGGCGCGTAAGTACCTGAAGTCAGCGCCGGCGACTCGGAGCGCAGCTTTCCATTCGTCGTGTCTGCGTGTGGGTGAGGAGCTGGCGAGAGCGAGAGCGCACGGGCGAGCGGCGAGCGAGAGCTAGGCAGGTGGCGTCCCGCCGCGCTCACACTGTAGCACGCGTGGCGCGCGACTAGGCGGGACTCCAAAAGGCATTGCCCATGAATGTCTACGTAGATGCCGAGTGGTTGGGGTTGTTCCACGCCAGCGACATCTGGCGCATACCGTGCGCGCCAGGAGTTCATTAAGGTTCCATTTCCCTTGATCGGGCGCTGAGTGGGCTCCAAGCGCGGGGCTGGACTGCGCTGGACCAGGGGCATATATCGTAAACGATGCTACAATACTTCCACCTTCGGTCATTGAAACCGCGCCGCTGCACATTCTTTCTAGTCTCGCTCCACTGAATAATCCGGCAGGAATCTCCATGGGCAACTACCGAAGGACGACCGTGCGAATACACCCAAGCTCAACAGTAGCGTGTGGATGCATTATGTATTCCATAACATTTTCTTGTGCCCATTTGCATCATGAGAACAAGGCGCGTTTCACTTCACCCCATTCGGGATGTTTAACAGACTTTTGTGGAACAATCAATATGATTCTGCCGTGAGTTTCGTCAGCGCTCAGGCGGCACGGCACGCCCAGGGAGTCCGGGACGGCCCCGAAAACACTGACTTGGGTGGAGGCCGACGGACCCCAGTAGAAAGCCGATTGGTAACATTGTTTACCGTATACTTTCCGCATTGCGACTAGTACTCATTTCTCCCTCTCATAAATACCGTTCGCTCAGGATGCGTCGCTCAACGCATCGAAATCATTGTAATGACTATCTTTTCCTTTCTTCGAGCGGTGGTTCTGGCTCTAATCTCCTCTCGACTCGCGTTTGGCAGTACGGCACAAGGACTCGACGCACTAGAGGAATGCCCAGACACGGAGAGCAGTGTCTATGATTACATCGTGGTTGGCTCGGGAGCTGGAGGCGGACCAGTTGCTGCGAGACTCTCGGAGAATGGATTCTCAGGTGCGTCTTATTGCCTCTGATTATGATATTTGACCGCATTTCCCGCAGTTCTTGTCGTCGAAACTGGTCTTGATCAAAGCAACAACATCAACACCACCCTTGCGTCACTGGCCTTTGCCGCAATCGATGGTTAGTTAGCGTAGCGATCAGAGGAGTGGTGCTAACGCATCCATTAGATCCGAAAATCGATCTCAATTACACTGTCGATGAATATCCTTCTGAGTTTCCTATTCAGAGGAACGACCTCTGGTAAATAGCTTGGGTTCATTATCGACCCCTGCATTCATTTATTGGAATAGGTACCCTCGAGCATCAGCAATCGGAGGCTGTACGGTAGGTTATCTTCTCCCGACACTTACCTTCGAACTTAATACTCGCGCAGATCCACAATGCCATAGAGAACAACATCGGCGGCCTTCATCAAACATTGGATACCTTGGCACGGACGTTCAACGATAGCACCTGGACCCGAGATAACATGCAAAGCTTCTACGCATTGATCGAGCGAAATCTTTATTTGACGCCTCCGAACCCGGATCATGGCTTCGATGGGTGGTTGAGCACCATTCGGGTACCCGTGAACTTTAGCTCGACAGGTGGGCCTGAATGTTTTTTCTGTGGCCTCACAACTCATTACATATTTACAGACCCTCAATGGGAGGCGGTAGGCACCGCCGTTATCAATGCCTCCGGGCCGGTCATTGAAGATATCAATTCCCATCTCCCCCTTCCGCACTTCGGCCGCGGTCTCTCGTCGTCGACGAGTGACACGACTGGTCACCGGTCATCTATTCGTGATAGACTGGATGTAGTTGCCGCCAACTCGACCGACAAGCTTACAATTATGACCAACACCCTCGCGACGAAAGTTCTGCTGTGCAGGTCTGGGGGGGACGTCGTTGCTTATGGGTTATCTGTCGCGCCTGGAGCGAAGTTGCCCATCGCTCAGGGCTCCTCGGGGAAGCAGGATTTGAATGAGACGCGCATCGTCGCCAAGCGGGAAGTTATAATCAGTGCTGGCGTGTTCCAAAGCCCGCAATTGGTGAGTTCCTCTTGTCCTCGAAATAATGTACATTTTGCTTATCCGTCCGCAGCTCATGGTATTCTATGACATTATTCTCGACTTTTTCGAGGTATTAACTCTTCGATCTGTCAGCTCTCTGGTATCGGCGATTCTGCCCAACTCGAGAAATTCGACATCCCGTCTATCGTTCACCTTCCTGGGGTCGGGTCTAACTTGCAAGGTAATGACATACCGGTTCCTTGATGTCCGCTTACTCCTTTTCTAGATAACGACGAAGTTCCTGCACTCTGGGAGCTCAAGCAGAATTCCACAGACCCCGTGGGATTCGGAGAAGTCTTTTCTACTTCGGCACAGTCGGCAACTACTGAGCCTGATATCCTCGCGTACTTTGTTCCCGCCGACTTCCATGGATTTGTGCATGGTACGAATAATTACTGAGACAGTTGGTATAAAATTTTACTAATAACCGGCTCTAGGACTCAGTACAATTATCGCAGATACACCGAATTTCTTCACGATCGTCAATCTCAAAGCTCTATCGTCGTCCAAGGGTTACGTCCGTCTCACTGGATCCCACCCCCAAGATCTGTTGGACATCAATAAACTTCGATTCCAAGCTCCCGGTGGGCAGCAAGACATTGTTGCCTTGCGAGAAGGAGTCAAGCGCTGGAGAGAGGTAATGAAGACTCCAGAGGTCAAACAATACGTGGAGAAGGAGGTAAATCCCGGAGCGAATGTGACAACGGATGAGGATTTGGATAACTATGTTTTGGAGAGCGTTTTTGGTGAGACCTACAGTATTTCGCCGAAGACTGGATATATATTTGATATTTCCAGGTCACCATGCATGCTGTACGAATGCCATTGGACCCGATGATGGTAGGTATCCCAAGTTAATCATACTTTGTCTCAATATTCTGGATAGATCCTCAAGCAGTCTTGGACGGAGACTTCAACGTCCGTGGGGTCAAAAACTTGCGGGTGGTGGACGCAAGCTCTTGGCCCGAGATTCCGGGATACTTCCCGACGTCCCCTACCTATATGGTGAGCCTTGTCTTCATCCCGAGATTCGATGTGGTTGAGTTCCACCTTCCATAGATTGCGGAAAAAGCTGCTCAAGTTATTTTGAGGGATGCGAGGCAAAGTTTGTGAGCGAGATGTTCTTCATAAGATCATCCATGATACTAGTAGTTCTAGTTCGTTCGGTGTCAGAATAGTTTTGTGCTCCAAAGCGTCATAGATTTGGTGCTCTAAATGACTGTATTTGAGCTAGATGGCGGGTCTTATTCACAAGAAATATGACCATCGATCTTGCGCTTAAAACGATATAGAAGGGATGAATGACACATTGACACAGCCGAATTAGAAGCAGAGCGGACGAGAGATTATTGTGCATAGGAAAATGGGCCCATAGACGGGAACCTGGTCATGAGCGCCATAGATCGAGGATTATATAAGTAGGATTCTGTCAGAGAGGCTTTTTTTCAGAGAGGTGCCCATTCGCAAAGGACGTGGGATCAGCCGGAGTGGTGGGGTGTCTTGACACATAAAAGCAGGCTACGTGAAGAGGGTCGACAACAGAATGCAATTCTTCGCCATTGCTGTAACCTTTGGTTTCACTGAAATCTTCCGCAGGTGGAGCCTCCCACTCACCTCGGACGTGCATGTTGGCCAGGGACAGAGAACGTGGATATCTGTCCAACACATCGCGTCAACACTCCCAAGTGCTGCGAGGGCCTTGCCACCCAGAGAATGAGGATAAATCGAACTCGAAGCAGCAATCGGAGCGAAGGAAGAGTCGAGAGTTTCTAGGCCTGTTGCGTCGCAGAGCGTGTTTAAAGACGCGAGGGAGGGAGCAATTCCAACAAGTGCCCTGTTGACAGGAGTTAGTGTATGTAACGCGCGTGTGAAGGCAGCCGATTTTAATGCACGGTTGGCCTTGAGATAAATAGCACGAGTGTTGGGTTCATTGAAAGCACAAGTAGTGACGTCTCGGAACAGGAATTCGGAAAGAAGAATTTACGGCCAGCAGGAAGAGATTTGAAGCTGACGAAGAGGATTTATGAGATTCGCTCGCGAATTCTGACACCGATGTGTAGGGGTGCAAGTGCCAACAGTCAGGCGAGGAGGCCCAAGCGTTCAAAGGCTATGCAGGAAGCAGGAATTGAATATTGAATGGTTTTGTAGGTCGAGACTCGTCTTTCATCTACAGGCTGGTTCCGAGCCTACACTACACATCTCTTTTCGCCCCCGGGCAGGGGGGGGGGGGGGGCCTAAAAAAAAAAACCAAAAGGTTCGACAGAGGCGCGAGTGACGCGTAACCTCGACTGAATTTCGTGATCGGCAGGGGGGTGCGTGACGCGTGACTACCGATCTGGACAAGATCTGAAGGAAAAAGTACAGTATTGCATCTCAGATTGGAAGGCGTCACCGGCGGTTGAGGCCAGACCATAATATTTTGTATTGACCTACGGAATATCGGGCCTGTGGAGTAAAACACTGGGGAATCCCCAAAACGATGACGAGCACTGGGGAAATTCAATCCCCGGCTAAATCGAGACATAGTGACGCGGAGATCTATAATATTAAAAATAGACAAGATACGCCTTCGCTTCGCTCCGGCAGACAGGAAAACACCAGGAACTTCAATAGTATTTATGTTTGGTGTGGGTTGAGGCGGAAACGGGAATCACACTAGAATGAGATCAAATCACGGACATGGATTTTGGCGACGAGAGTAAACATAGGGCAGATTTCGGTAATTTCTATCACCTCTGCATCAAATTAAACTCGACAAGACATGCCTTCGCTTCGCTCCGGCAGAAGAGTAGATAAGGGAGAGGGCAATTACTACGCTTAGACCAGATGTATGGGAGAATTTGTTTATAACGAATGGCAGCATCATCTTCAACTGCCGCGAATATTCACGAAGGAATTCAGGCTAGGCGGGGTTTTAAGTGGATGCAGGATGCTTGGGTGTGCAGACGGATTGATTCGTCAAGGCTTTGACGAACCAGCAAGTGGGCGGGCAGTGAATGGAGAAAGATATGACGCGGGAAGGGCCAACTCCAGTTACAGTACACAGTGGTCTTGAAGGGGAATCGACTAAAACAGCCAAACATGGGCACTAGGGATGCGTGGGCAGGACACAGAAATTTTGGGTCTTCAGGTAGAGAAGAGCAGGGTAGGAGCAAGGATGCGAAGACGCAATGAGTGCGTCGAGGAAGAGATCGATAATCACACGTATAAACAAAGTCACATGTATGAGCGCTGATGTAGGCGCTTCATACTCTAGTCTCCCTTCTCTCCGACTCAGGCTGGCTCGTGCCTCAGGTACCCTGAGCTCACATGTTGAAAAACAATTTAAGGCTCAGCCTTGATCCGAAAAGCAGTTCAAACATATACTCAACTGTTCAATAACACAACATCAAGTGGAGTTACATGCGTGCCATGACACAATCTAATCTACGTAAGATCTGCAACTCAATCCGTTCCGTTTCATAGCCAGATCCCACAATTTCAATAGAAAAGTTGGTGGAAGGGCTGGGCCCGAGTGAATGATGAGTGACGGTCCCAGAAGGTTGACAGAGATACATTAGCATCGAACTGGATACACAAAATGCGGAAGACGTACCAGGATCGCGTCCGTGACGCATCTGTTTGCTCGTAAAGCCCAATGAAAATAGTACGGATGATCGACCCGATGCGTCAGAGACGCCTGCGAGGCGACAGAGGGAGCTGAATGCGAAATCGAGCGTGATGCTGACGCGTGAAGGTTCATGGGGTTGGGCAGCGGTGGCGAGATAAATTGATAAACACATACCGCGGCGTAGGGTGTGGCTCGCAGGACACCGGAAATCCTGCATGCAGAATATGAGTCAGGAGTCGAGCTTTACATCGGAGGTGCGGCGGACGTAACGGGTCGCCTCGCTAAACCGCGAACGTTAAATGGGAAAGCTCGAAACATGCTAACTATCTGTTGCCAATTTCTCAGCACATGCATTCGATTCTTAAGGTCGGTGGCGTACCAATGTGAATGTCGTACATTGAGTCCGAATGGAGGCCCGATTGTGACACTTTGGATAGTCACGACTGCCTGGAGAAGTGAAACAAAGTGTGCAGGACCTCACCTATCGAGAGGTAACGATAGCGCCAGGTTGTTGGAAGTCGCGCTGTGAGCGTTGGTTTGAGACTACGTATAAATAACACAACATTTAGGGCGTACCTGAATTGTATCGTCAGTGCCGATGAAGAGGCAACATAACTGATGAACTGAATGGGTCTGGCATCGGCAATTTCAGCTGTTCAATGAAGAAGCGTACGTACATACATACTGTCGTGTTCTGCGCTGACCTGTTTCCAAAATGGTTAGCGAGATTGAAAGTATGATTCTGAATGAGGAACGCACGATACCAGTACCTAAATAGGGAAATGGAAGGATTCGAGGATCGGGGCGATAAGCGGGACAAAAGAGGAGAACGGGACAGGTTTCAGTAATGGACAGAAGCCAAGACAATGACCCAGGCGATCTTGAGATGCTGGAGGACTCTTTCAACTCGGTTGAGAGGATCCCTTAGTACCAAAACTTGAGAGGTCTTGACCAAGGACTTTAGCGTCTAGTGGAGCCAATTTGAGCGTTTTGAGCAATCTCTGGAACATCCTGAGGTCTTGCAGTGCCGAGAAGGGTCTTTGTGTGCAAGTCTTTGGCCTCCCAGGTTTTGAGAGAGACCTTCGTCGTGATTTAAGCTTTGATGAGCCGGAAAGAGCGGGGGCTCAGGATTTGACGGTTGCGAGGTCCTGCCGAGGCACTTGACTGACGGAAGAATCGGCGTTGAAGTACGGTATTGACGGGCGGAAGAATGCTAGGGGGCTGTTGGATGATGGTGGGGGAAGGAGGAAAGGTGATTGATTAGACGGACGCCTCCCTTTTGAGTGGGCTTTGAGCGCGCGACATGTGGAGCGGCATGTAAGAAGTGGAACCTGCCGGAGCTAAATTGTGATTTGAGTGGTCATCTTGAAATAAACACGAGCGCCATGCGATGCGGGAAAATGCCGAGTGGGCGCTTGGTGGGCGCTCCGCTGAAAACAAACAGCTGTATCTCCGGGAATTAGCGGTGGCGTGCGCAAATAAGAAACGAAGCACCATGGGCACACCCAATCCAACGGCACGGAGCCATCTGGAACCAAATAGCAATTGAGCACGCCATTGGGAGGTCGGAGGCAAGGCAGGGAACGTGTTTGAGAAAGAAAATCCGAATTCAGATCAATCAGATGGGCAAACAGGTGCATCGTGATACGAGGCATCTGCTTAATATACGAGGTATCAGAGCCTAAAGTACGTTCATGACTGCAGAATTACTATGTGCGACAGTGTTAATGACAGAAACCTATAGCTAGATGGTATACCAAGATCAAGCATAGTATAACCGATTCTCTCGCAAAGACTTCGAATTTATCAAGTGTGGCTGCAAGGTCCCGCAATGAGCCGTCGTTTCTTCATCGATCGCTCTGAGGCCGAATTAATACGATGGTCATTATTTCCTTCAAAGATATCCGGGGACTCACGAATGTTGCCGAGTAAACCGATGGAGAAAAATATCACAATAAGGATAGGCATTCACGCTGCCAGTTCTGCATCTAGCAGGACAGTGTTCGGGACGCTCCCATTGATTACGCCGAAAAAAAGAGGACAGAGATATCGCGGGAAGAGCCCATGTCGAACAACGAAGGTTTATCTTGGCAATATTCCATTGTTGCGACATGAGGTGACAGAAATCCCAGGAGAATACTCTTGACGACGTGATTTTATTCACGGTAGGTACGCTGGCTAGAGCTCAGAGTTTGAGGGGAGATCCATCAGATATCTTGATGCACCGGGAGCCCAAAACCGAAGAGCAGACATGTTGAGGGAATAAGGTGAATAGCCGCAGGCGCGGGTGAAAGCAAGCGAGAAAGGAAGCGGGATGGGAAAGAGGAGAGTCGCTGTTCATATAATGCCTGCGCCGTGGCCGCAGCATGACAAACGTGTGCCGCAGTGAGAACATTTAGTAGATTTTGGGTGGTGATAAGTCCATGAGACTCGGCTCAGGTGCTCAATGGTCCCAATCGGGCTACGGCTTGACAGTTCGAAGTTGTTGCACAGTCCGGAAAGAACCGGAAGCAAGTGCGTGCTTCATCATGGGTCCGGACGCGTGGAAAGATTCAAAGAGCGAAAGGAGTTAGGCATCACACGAGTGCTGAGCAATGGCAAAGGAGAAATATGGAGAGATAGCACCGATTTGCCATCTTGTTATTCTGCGAGCCATACTTTTATCTCACTACGAAGCCATGGGGCCACAGGCGTACGATATATAGTGGGAACTCGTTGCTGGTAGGGTGACAATTCAGGAGACTGGTCTCCACTGCTGTACTGTCCGAATCGGGGTTTGATTGACAGATCGCAGTTGTTGCGCAGTTCGAGGAACCAAGCCCGTAGTTCATCATGGGTTCAATTATGGCTGGGCAATGTGGGAAGGTGGGATGGACAAATGGATTTAGGCATAGAGGAAACGAAGAGGAAGCAGAAAGGAGCATAGATATATGGGGCAACAGCACAGGATTTCTAGCATCTCGTTAAAGAACGAATAATCACCAAAATAGACCACCAACGACGAGTGTTTTGAAACGTTAACGTACGCTCTTTCCACACACGCTGCGTGTTGTGCACTGATTTACGGACTGACTCTGGCTAAATATGCAGACTAGCTCTTTCCCCGCCGGGGCAAAGAAAATAGCGCTTTGACCGTTTTCCTCAGGCGCCAGAATCATACTTCACAGCTCTCGCTCTCGCTCCTCTTGAGGAGTACATTGCCGAACTTCGTCGCCAAGTGCTCTAACTGCTCTCGGCGATTTTCCTGCGGGATCACTTGAACCTAAGGCCGAAACAAACATGCATCATGTCACTGTCGTAACTCGCTCCACAAATCTCGGACCTGGACCCGCCCTCCACATGTTCATTGGCCCCTCGCAAGCCCCTGGGAGTGGGCAGCGATGGGAATCTGATGGGCTGATGGATAGGCACACAGCCACATCAAACGGCGCCGCCGAAGGATTTGGCTAGTTCATGGCATTCTACTTCGAGGATTATTCTAGGAAATTAGGAATGTGTTCCAATTGTAATTCAGACCTCATATATGTAATTTTAATCTCTGTAAGGTTCCTGTAACAGGCAAAACTTGCAAGATTGGTTTGTTGTCACCCAGTGTCACACACACGGCACACTGTAGTGTGACTGAGCGGCGGCACGTTTCTTGACTCCTGCCGGCCTCGGCACACAAACGTCGGGAGACAAAGTTGGTTCTACCATAATTATCTGTGATTTGGCCGAAGGGATTTCTAAAAAATGTATTTCGTCTTCAGATAGCTTCTGTAAGGTATGTCTATTTTTTGTTCCGTCACAATCCCTTCGGTCAGATCACAGGTCCATAATTTCATGAAAAACTTTGTCTCTTAACTTTTGCGGCCCGTTGCTGATGCACCTCACAAAACGTGTCGGCGTTTCGGCCATGAATTTTGGCAGTGGGGCTTGATCAAACAATAACTACAAATAGATCACTGATGGGTCGAGCGCTGCCCACTCCCAAAGCCCCTCGCCTTCGAAAGTCTCGCATATGTAAAGTATGTACCTTGTATCTAAAACAGTATCTACCCTTCTGAAACGTAACGTCTCCCGAAATGGACGCCTCCTAGGCCACTCATTGCCATTTCTGCGCGAACACGGGGCACGGCGAACTTCTGGTATCAGTTATATGCATCTATGTCAATATTTTATGATTGATCGTGTGCAGCCAACGCCCTACAGACATCTCTACATGGGATGCATGGACGTCATCATCCACACCACCTCATTAGCCGGTCTGATGTCAGCGGCGAGATAGGATTAGATACACACTCCTGGTGAGCGCCCAGCGGTTGCGCTCTACGGCCTGGACGGGGCGGAACTCCAAACAAAAAGAAGAAGAAAAAAAAACGCTTAGACGCACCGGAGCCACCCACCACCTCTCACAATGTCGACTCGCGGCGTGTGGCGCAATAGGGAGGACCCGGTGCCGACGTTCCAGAAAGAAAAAAAACGGGGGGGACTAGCACATACCTAGTTCCCCGATCCCTGCTTCGAAATGTGGGCGGTGGTTGCAGTGGCAGATTGTCGGGGAGTAAAGAGCGCTCAGAATCTCGAGCCTAACTTTCTGCGATGCTCCCAAGGCGAGAGTGAAGGGAGGGGGAGTAAGACGCGACGTTGTGGGAGGAACAATCAGCGAGCGTTGACAGCTGTCAACCACTGTCAACTCCGCGTAATTCACACGTGAGCGCTTATTTTGTTGCCGAAAGTTCTGATGACCGCGGCGACTGTCTTTTGAGGGTGCGATTTGCCATTTTTCGGGTTAGGAATTCGAATTGTTCCTCTACCGATTGACTTGCTCCAGAGCGTCTTGAAAGGTGTTTTTTTTTCTTCTTCTCTTTCTTGCGCCATGTTAAGAACTCCGAAACTCGGCAGTCGGCACAATACAAAATTTTGGGCAATTCGGCCATCTCGGGCCCATTTGCCGCTGTTCTGTGTATCCCAAGTCAAAGACGTCCGAAATCATTGTTGAATATGGCCATGTGTGTATATTTAAAGTTGTCGCCCACACCATGGTTTTCCATCGACTGACTGAGGGTCATATTCAAATTGACTTGAATATCGCATTGAGGTTGAACTCAGTCAAAGTTTCACTCAGTTCAAGTTCAACATTTCAGCTTGTTCAAAATATCAATTTCAACTTCAACTCGACTAGTGTTTCAATATTATGGAACATATCAAAGCGTGTAGAAATTGCCGTGAAGGGGACCACAAAACCGGAATACACAAGACCGTCTACATTGAGGGGAGACGGGGAACTCTGCGCGCAGCTCGGGCGGGAATTTGACCAGCTGGTGCTGGAAGATTAGCCAAAGCAGAAGGTAGTGAATATTCAGCAGCGGCCCCAGCTGTCTTGGCGGCACCACTCGCGAAAGCTGTAAAGATCGTCCGACACATTTGGGAAGATATCCTGCGGGACGTGTGAGCATTGGGAACTGTGGACGTTGTCGCCATCAGCGGTTGAGGCAGTGAGAAAAGCGAAAAGGGCAGGTTTGAGAAGGTTTTCTGTCAATACACGCCTCTGGGTCCTTGGTGCTCCGGAACGTTAACGCGTGATGAACCAATCCTTGATTGCACTGGGTATGCTGCTCACAAAATATAGAAGTCGCCCTGCGCAACCGTAATGTCCTCGCTGCTTAAGAAGAGGTGCCGCAATGAACTGAAAACACCGTGAGCACAGCTCGATTTCGAGTTGAGCTAGTGCGATATGGGGACATAGGGGATTGGTCGAGACAGAACTCGATGAATTCTCGCTCAGAAAGACGGCGCTCCTCGTCGAAAGGCCCGTATAAAAGTAACACTTGCTCCTACGCGGCTGTCCAAGTTCGATCAGGTGCGTCATCGTCGAGCTCGGGGATGTACTGGATAACTTCGCGGACTCGATCGGAGGAATATCGAACTATGAACGAAACGAGCTCTTCAGCTTCATCAATGCCAGCGTTTGAACCATGTTGGAAAATCAGAGCAAGAACCTCCCGGATACCGTGTTCATCAAAGTACGGAGCATTTGGTGTGCGCGGGATCGGCATGAGAATTAGGAGACGGATTATGGAGGGAGGAAGGCTCGGTGTGCTCATGGAAGCGTAATAAGATAGATGGATAGCTCGTGGTCATTATAAGGGAGTGTGAATGATTGAAGCGACGCAGAGGTTGAAGTGAAAGCGTAAATTTAAACACCAACTCAGCTATTATGGCCGCAACGGCAAACCGAAACCCTCGCGGTGGGCCTCGCTGTCAAAGAAATGGGTTGTACAGAGGTGGAATGAGGCCGTGTCAAGGTCGTGCAGGGCAGATGCCGAAACTTGCAGCGGAATGATGATAATGGATGAAAAAGAAAGAACCTAAGCGTAGAGCAATGAGTCATGTGAATGGAATATAGAACTCAGCTCAGTAATCCACGTCGAGTCATTGTCAGTCCTTGGCGTAGTCCGAGATGACCGAAGTGGCTCAACCTGTCGCGTCGGCGGTACATAGTGCGAAAAGCATTGTTCCTGTGACATATATGAGATGAGTGGGCGCAACAATGTGAAGCAAAGTCCGGAAAGTAAACAAAAACTTGTCCCTCAACTGTCGGATGAATTGGTTCTCATGTAAAATGCACGAGGTCTTCATCACGTAACGGGAAACCGAATCTGGGAGAAAAATGATAGAAATAACACGAGTTAAAGTAAAATGAGCGAGGTAAAGCAAGTAGAAGCACGACACAAGGAATGACGGTGGTGCGCCGGAATAATTGGTTGGATGCTTGGACGGGCCCGAGAATGGAAGGCGACGTGCGAGGCAGGTCGCACTTCCACACCGTGTCGACAACAAACACAGCTACGGCCCCGCCTGTAAACAAAGATCGGGCGGTAAGCCATCCATTCACTATTGCATTGGATATTAGGCCGAGGAAACAACGTACCGTCCCCCAAGTTAACGTTCCCCGGCACTCGAAGGGCGATATCGGCGTTTGGTAGGCCAGCTCGGCTGGTGGGATGGGCTGTGGAAAGCAAATGCAAAAGGGCGGGTCGCATATGATTCTGCATGGGATCATCATCGGAGTCGGAGTCGGAGTCGTCTCTGCGCCCATCTGACTCAGGGAGGGAGTCGCGATCTAAAGGGGTGTTGGATAGATGGACGGAGGATATAGGACAGCCGACACAGCGACACATCTTTTAAATCCGACACATGTCAGAAGCTGTCAGAAGCAGCCACACAATTTTGAGAATATCCGACACACTCAGAAAGAGCAACACAATTCTGAGAATATCCAACACATTGATGTGTCATTCAGGAAACCCGACACACGGCCACGGATCCGGCTGAACCTGGTCGTCGTGACCTAGTCGTGACTCGTCACTCACTTCCTCCCACCATGTCGGTGCTCATGTATCCCTATGAATGAGCTGGAGAGGCTGTTGGCACGGCTTCCGGGCCTCATTTTGGATACCTTTCGGGATGAGGCACGTCCAGGACACTTGCCTATCTCGCCGTACTGACTGGCTGCGTTCCATTAGTCATTCACGCTGAATTTCGGAATCAGGGCGCGTAACCAGCAATTGTTTCTCGACACCCGTTGGGTTGATTTAGACGACCTCAAATCATGGCTCCATACAAAACATCTATCTTCCTATCTTTTTGAGGACGAGAGCTCCGAAAGTATCGGCGTGTGCGTAGCGTGTGGCATCCTTGCATGCTTTATTATTGATTGACAATGATTGTTGTTCTTCGGGTCCTCCAGCGAGGGACCGCTCCCTCGACCAATCGCCTTATGACTTAGATATCAGTTCTTTTTTCCAGGATACCCCCGTCTACAACATTCCTATTGAATCCTCTCGGACGGGATCTTCTACACCATCATCGGGCTACAGTTACTCGGAATTTGAAGACATCTACTCATCCGAATTTTCCTACCCAGCTTCAAGTACTCCAAGCTCGGAATACGACTGGTATGCTCACAGCCACACTTCTCACTCCAGCCCCGCCTCGGAGTTTGCGATGTTGGAGGAGATAGCACCTCCGGCTGTTCACTCTGCCACGTCCACAGATTGGGATCCCAGACTCGCTTCTATGCTGTCGGCGTTTGAGGTGGCTCCTCTTTATTTGCTTGAAAACCCCTCGCAAAATTCCCTCGACGACTATTTTGCGTTGTTGGATTCGAGTCTCCCAATATCTGACCCTGGGCCGAGTTCGGGGAGCTCACCTTCCCTCCCAGCTGTGGAGCAATCACATCCTGATGCACTGCCGCTGATGACTCCGGATGAAATGGATTCGGCGGGCGAGGAGTGGCCTTGGCTGCCTTCTGGTACCGTGTGGCTCGACGACGACGTCTCCTCTGATTTTTACATCCCCGCGGAACCATTCCGAGTGACGCAAAACTGCCGCGTTGAGCGTATTGAGCGTGTTTACGGTATTCCATCGCAAATGCCCGTCTCTCGCGTCCCAACCGCATACATCATCAATTTCAGCAGCGCCCGTGACACACACAAAGACACGCATGGTAACATGATGAACTTGGAGCTGATCCTCAAGGACGGGGTAAGCTTGTCTGCAATATTTTACTGGTTTGGCATTCAGTGATGGTTTCAGGATTGCCACTCGTGGGACGGCACCCCGGGCGAGAGGCAGACAGGCCGAGTCCCAAGCGTGAATGTCAAGCTCTTTGCGAGTCTCGGAGTATTTGAGAAGGTTCTATGCCGACGTGCGCGCCAGAATTGCCAAGGTTTATACGCCTGTGATTGCATCGAGCCATCACTGTTGGACGTCGAACGCTATGAACTTGATCCTCAGGCCGGAGATGCCATTAACAGCGCGCAAATTCAACAGAGACTGACTCGGGGTACGGTCATTCAAGACAAGGCGATCTGGTGAGTCGAGATTTATTATGTCCAATTATCCCACTCATAATTTAGCTTCATAAATACTGCCAAGAAAATGAAGTGTACCGGCAAGGACTCCGCTGCAAAACCGTGTGACGGCTATCAGGTTCTTAAGAAGGCTACAAAGGTATCATTCGCACCTTCTACTCATTCTCACCACTCATTTTAGACGCCGCAGGTTCTCCTCGGCGGGCGATTTCATTATTTCACGTGCAGCAATCGGTCGCAGGCCTGGTGAACTCACACGGGGACCTACATTCCAGCCGACGTCGATGAGTATCTATGTGTTCGGTTTTTTCGGGGAGAATCTATGGACACTGCAAGTGCCGACAAGGCGGAGGGCACGAGCACATGCAGTCGCATCATTGGATCCGGGTCAGGGAAGAAGGGGAAACAGCTGTGTCGTCAGTGTAATTTCTCATTTATTTCTTGGCATATTTTGATTAGTTGCAGCATTCCCGCATCTCAAGGACGGCAAGGTTCATATCGCTCAAATAGTGAAACACGCATGTAAAGCAACGACAACGATTTACGTACCTTTGGATGAAGACACCATTCCTATCGCCATCGTTGTTCCCAAACACGAGTTTTCCTCATACCCACCCTCCTCCGCCTCCAACGAAAGTTCCGGCCGATGTGAAACGCCTATATGAAGAAGCAGTTCGAGCATTCGGGGTTTCGACGGCCACAGTAAACAAAGTTGAACGCGGTGAGCCAGTTTTTTCGGCATGCAAAACATATTGATTAATATATCGCAGCGGCAACTACCATCCAAATTATGGGCAAGGCTCCGGGATTAGTCCACCCATCTCTATTGCAGGTTTCGACGAAGCAGGGGATCATCAGTGCCCTCAAGCGGCGCGAACCCGGAGGCGATAAATCTGGATGGGAAGGTTGGTATATCATTCATGTTGAAGTTGCTTCAGTGCTGATTGAGATTGATGTACAGGTCTTTTTGATTTATATAAAACTGACCAAGAGAAGGATCCGAAAGAGCGCTACATTTATTCATTCGATTTCCTTCCCGGACGCAGTCCCGCCTCCGTTGTCATTACCACTTTCGAGAAAAACTGCTAGAGTGTGTTCAACTGGTCCGGAGCATCGACCAGGACACCACCTTCAAGCGCCTGAAGGCTGGTTTATTAAATGAGTACAAACTGACCGCTTTTTTCACGCCGCTCGATCGACGTAAATCTTACGCCATGCACAATTTTAAGAAACTGATGGATTCCAGTGTTTACCTTCGGTCGTCTCTATATGGATGCAAAAGACTCCGACGCATTTGAATTCGCGTGGGACAAAATCCATGAGGCGTTTTTCGCTGCCGCCGGCAAGGCATTGGCCTTCAAGGCGTGGAGCAAGGATGGCTGGTTGGTGACGATGGGTGGCGACATGGAGTCTGCACCTTGGATCGGCATGGCTCGTTCGTTTATCAAAGCGCATGGCTCCGGAAAACCGCCCCACTGTTGATGAATTTCTCGCAAAGGTCTTGCGTGTCTGCCGGCGCCATGCCCTCGAGTACGTCAATTCTAATCGCCGCATTTTACATAACCTCAAGGGAGTCCAGGGGCCTACGAACGGGAATCAAACCCCACGTAGACGACGATCAGTGGCCACGGTTCCAAGGATTCGTGGATCTGACGACACGAGAAGATGTTCAGATTTTCAGCGACTGGGTCTTTTCACTTGAGATTCCCAAGGTCACCGGTGCGTCCTTCAAGTTATTTTCGTAATCCTCACTGATCCGTCCGTAGCATGGTGGAACCACAAACTCACTCACAAATGGATCTTACCTGGGCTTCTTGAGTGTCTTTCTGGGCTTTCGCAAGATTGGCTTACGACTCCCTTTACATCGAACGGGAATGAAACCCAGCATCACTGGACGAATTCGCAAACTGGGATTGGTCTCAATGCAAAAGAATGCATTGTTAGGTTGTACTTTCATTCGCCGAATTGGCTTTCTCGCTTACACTACATCCCAGGGCGGCAGCGGCTGATCGCGCGGTGGGTCAAGAATTCGAAGCTTCTTTGGCGAGCGGCGTGCTTGCCAACTTTCGAAACGAATTATCGCATCGTACAGATCGCAGTGTCAAGCGCCATACGAGCGCCGTGGAAAAGACCAAGCGCGCGCAAACGGGGAACGCCAAAATCCAAGAACTGAGATCTCAACTCGCGATTCTTGTTGCTTTCCTGAAGAAATTTCAGACCAGTTCATCAGGCGTCGTTCGTGTTAGACAGAAGAGCAAATCCAACGCCTTGAGTACGTTTTATTCATATCTGCCTTCATTTGCTTCCTTATCTTCTGTCATTCAAGACACGACTCTGAAGGGCAAAGGTCCTGTTGGAGGAACAGCGAAGAGTAACCGTAAGCAGCCGCAGAGAAAGGAGGGGGAGATTGAGCCTGATGATGACGACATTGATACCAATGTGTTCGAGGGTACGAACGACTTCCTCGAAGCTCTCTATTGCCAACTAATTTGTCTCGCTGGGACAGATCCGAGACTCAGCGTCGAATCAAACCCACTCCAATTCAACGAACCTCTGCAATCAAATTCAGGCGCCACCGATAGTTCCATCTCATCGGTCGCAATAGAATTCGGTGCGTACACTGTCTGGTTTGCCGTACGTTCAAGTTTAGTTGATGGCCACTCTCCTGGCAGACAGCGATTCTGCCCCTGATGCAGGATACATCGTCGAGGCTATTGCAAATTCCACTGCCTCCTCTTCACATGCTCCAGCACCTTTCCGCATCCCGCTATCTCCACGCAGGTCTTCACGGAAGCGGGCAGCCTCCACCCCTCACTCGGAGGCGCCTCCCAGCAAAATTTTGTCGGCCGAATCATCGGGCGCACCTGTTATTATCCCGGAGTCCAGGAGAAGGTAAGCCGCCTGGATTTCAAGGTCGTTCAAAGCGCTTGACTTGGATCTAGAACACGGCGAAAAACCCAAGCCGTGGGGTGTCGTGCATGATGATCAAACATATACCAGCTTCGAGTTCCTTGCTCAGTTCCCTGCCGAATACCGCTCCTTGTATGGCGATGCAGAACCTGCCTAGATCTACGCTCTTTTGCACTATACTGATATAATAGTCGACTAATTTCCTACATATATAGCCATGTGCTTGCATTTAGTCTATTTCTACGCACATACTTTATTTCTTTAGTTAAATCTAATCCACCGGTGGCGCCCGAATGAGCAGAGCTTAGTTTCTTTACCCCTTGGCCCCGACTGGCTTCGTTGCAGTTGCTAGCATGGGCTGTTGAGAAATGAGTGCAAGATATGCAGATGGAGGGTAACGACTGTGGGGAAGAAGTGCGGTAGGCACGGACGTGCGCCGTGGTCCCCGACAATGTGAAGGGATAAATTATCTAGATTAAAGGCAACCCTGTTTTCCCTTCGCTCAGCCGTAGATGTGGGCGGAACCAAATGCATTATTTACCCACATTAAAGGCGACCTCGTTACTATATATGCGGTAAGTACGAGTGAATAGGAAATGTAAGTCGGTGTACGCTCTTGGCTCGGCCGTAGATATGGGTGGAACGAAGAGCGTCGAGTGGGGACAGGTAGATATATGTAATATTAATTTTAACCGTCACATTACCCGTGCGTAGCGTATGCGCGAGATCGCCTCCGTGCCGACTTGCTCCGGTATATTCACTAACATTGGCTCGGCGAGTAGAGGATATATGTAAATAACCTCAAGATTGTATCCAAGTCTTTCTTCGGATCGAAGTCAATCCCCTTTCCCGCACCAATTGCTCATTCATGACTTGCAAGAGGCTTGTAACATTTATTGTCAACGGAACGGAGATTCAAATCCGTCCGAGAGTTGCAAGATGAGCGAAACGATTTCTGATCAAGATGCGTGCCAACATACCACGCAATTGAACAATGTTGCTCTGTGCATTCACAAAATCTGGGTACACGAAAGCCTGAGGTGGGCTGAGATTTGGCCACTCTCGCGGCGTTTACAATTGGGAATTATATTGCAGTAATCTTTACGAACAAAGACGACTGACTGATCAAGAAATCCATGATTAGACCCACTGTTTCTCGGCGAACAACAAGTGTGAAGACACCGGACTTACGGCCTATTCTATTCCTGTTTCAAATTTGCGTTGACCGCAACTCCGAGTGTATGGTGCTACTACTGACCCACCATGATCCATGCCATAGTGCCGTTATGATGTAGAACCACGGCAAGTGCGAAACGTTTCGTCTGCATAGCTCTTCTTGAATCCCAAAATGAGAATCTGCATGGACTGGAATCGCACAATGCCGAAGTCTTTCAACTCTCAATTTTATATCATCTCATATCTCGGTATTTGATATCTTTGGCGGCTCCAGAGTAGGCCATCTCACAACTTGGTGTAGTTTCAATTGTCTCAATCTTTTCTGTCTCTGGGAAAGTCGTTGTCAGTTCGGAGTTTCGATTCATCCAGTTCTACCGGAGACCCATACTCGATCAGACGCTATGTTTCCTGGATCACGCAAACGCCGATCCTAACAGGGAACGTGAAAACTATGATGCTTGGGGGCTGGCGAAACTCCTGAATTTCAGTATCAAAAATTTCAACTTGGTCCGGATGCAGGATATCACAATTGTCTTTCCCTCACTAGTCTAAAGTGGCTCGTCGCCTGAGTCGCATCAAGTACACTGCGCCACAATTCACCCAAAAGGCAACTCTCTCAGGCCTTCATATAAATGATTTGGCTTGGCAACGTGGTTCACTCGTCTCGTGGTAGGCACCAGAATGTGTATGCTTACTGCCAGTTCCCAGGAGCACATGCAGTATACCGTACATCCCCAATGCCGTACAGTGTGTCGGACTTATCGGAGTCCAGTGTGTCGGAAGTTCTGTAGGACTTCATCATACACGGAACTGTGTCGGATGGCATGAAATATTGAATGGTGTGTCACTTCTTCTGACATGTGTCGGATTCGAAAGATGTGTCGCTGTGTCGGGTTTCAGGGAGCCTCGATGCATTGTGAAGTCCGCCATACACAGCGTCGATATAAGCATCCAAAAATTCCTCGGGATCCTGCGAATCATACGGAAGATCAGAATCAACTTTGGGACGGCGTGATAGAGCTTTCTTCGATCTTGAAGGACTCAGCGCGAACGTGGTTCGGTTCAAAGTCGAAAAGGCGAATCCAAGAAACCCAACACAATAGAGGCGCATTTGGAACGTCATCTGGCTCTCGGAGCATTTAGCGAGGGATTTTGCATCGTGATCTAAGCGAAAGTGTACTCCCCAAATGCGGTGGCGCAATTCTTTGAATGCTCGGAACACCCCGTAGACTTCAGTCTTGGGTTGGCCGTAGTTCTGTTCTGTCTCACTGAATGTACACGAGCCGTAGAGGGCAGGATGCTTGAGACCGTCCGCAATTTGATAGACAGCCCATCCGGCACCTTTCCACGATGAGTCGACACCTACAACGATCATGCCTTCATCGGAATTTCGAGGAGAACGGGTGATTAACTTAGCTTTTGCGTAGTCGATGCGCACGAGAACTAGGGCCGAAGTGATACGTTGCTTGAGAATTTCTTGAGCTTCAATGGCTTCGACTGTCAAAACGAACTCAGTAGTAGGATTCCGCAAGAGCAGGGTTAGAGGCTTAGCTATGAGCGAAAACCCTTTGATCCATCGCCGACTTCCACCTGCTAGTCCCAGAAAACTTCGAACATCCGAAACTGAGGCTGGAAGTGGCCAATCGAGAACTCTCTGAACAAGCGCTGGGGATATGATCCACCCTTCGAGCGAGACAATTGATCCTACGATCTGAAGTTTTTAGCGCCGCAAGAACTGTTTTCGTACCCGAAGCCGTAATTCCTGCCATAATCAACACACCAAGAAACTCGTCCAGGATTTGAGCGGATATGAGGGTTAGTAGGAATGGGTTCGTCATTATACCTCGACGTTGGGCCTTTGATACCGCAGTCGTCGATGAAATTGTCCGCTTCTTGGGTACTACTGGTTTAATGGCGTGTGCAACTCTCCTGCCGAACTCTGGGATCGCATTGGTGTATCCTTGCGCCATTGTACACTGCTGCTTGGCACCGACGGGGGAATGGAACGCTTGCAAGGGCCTTGAGCGCTTCGCGACCCAGCATGCGTCAAAACCTGAAAATAAATCGGCTAATCCATACATTGCATGACCAACGAACGACTCAGCAAATTCATTGATATTTGGAGGGAGTGCGGAATCTTGAATGGTAACTGCGTTAAGTTCTTCGAGACTGATCACGAGGCGAACTGGAGGTACGGTTCCGGGCTTCTTGGCAACAGCAAACATCGGTGAGCGATAGCTTGAAACCGTGGGTTCGAAACGACCGGCTGCTTCGTTGTCGAGAATAACCTTGCGAACGTCGTCGATAATCGTATTCGGAATTCGGATAGGCGGACGCTGCCATGGAGTGTGTTCGATCGTTGGAATTTCATAGTCGGGATAATATTCTCTGGAAAAACAGCCCTTTTCCGAGCAATCGAATGCAAAGGCCGACTCACGTATTACAACCACGAATGCGAGGAGATTCGTCTCTTGCTTAGACGAAATCCCTGGTTCAATTCGAGCTAGCATAGCTTCGAGTCGAGGAAGCGTAACACGAGTCCCAAACTTGAGTTCGCGATAATCTCTGGGATGGGTAGGAAGGTCAGTAAGTTTCGGTAAGGGGATCTCACGAAAGAATTGAGCCTCCGGATTCGGCATGTATGTTGGAACCGGGCGGGACTTTTCTCTGTACAGGCTTATACTTTCTCTTGGTAGCGAGCGCTGAAAGGGGTAGATCAGCGAGCGCACGGGATGTCCATGGTGTAGATACAACGGAATTGGGGTCAGAATTAGTGGTAAGTACGAACGTATCATAAAGTCGTATGAGGGATTGGGATGGAGAAGAAACAAAGAATCAAAGTCCGAATACTCAGCGTTTCCACGAGGGCTTCAAACGATCTTCCTAGTGTTGCATGGGAGGTATGGAAGACCGCAGTTGATCTCCCATGCCTCAAAATCCTCCTCGTCGGATACCTCCTCCACTCGAGCAGAGGAGTGACCGCGAGTTGAAATCGTTGTGGTATTTCTTGGATCGGAAGGGTCAGTAATTCGGAATCACAACAGTAGGACGCATCTTTCTATCGCCTTCTTTCCACAGATACAGACTGACAGCGCCGTTTCGTTCGTAATCGATGCGCGAAGCAAACCACTGGAGGAATGGTTGACCTAGAATAATATCGTGTTGACCAAGCTCTTGATGCGAAACAAATAAGTGGTGAGCGAACTCATGCCTGCCAATACGCATGGGAACGTCAGTAGAACATCCTTGAAAGCTGCTCTGGTCCGCCATGAACTCCTTTCAGCGACCACTTCATTCCTTCGAAGTCAACAGGTAGAGACACTCGCATAGGGACTGATTTTCCAGCGGGGTTCAACTCAGAACCACAGTCGATCATGGCGGAGAATTCCGCGCCACCAATGGTCACGGTCATAGCACCAGTAGTGATCGCGAAGAATCGCTTCTCTGGTACACGCGCTAACCGCATTGCTGTAACGAGTCAAAAACTCGTCCAGCCCATCAGATCCACCGACATAAGCTTGACGCTGGTTGTTAATGACTTCAGTGTGTGCTGCTGTCACAACCTCGTACACATCCTCTTCGAAATCATCGGAATCATGGAAAGAGTACTCAGCTGATTTAGTACTATATTCACGCCGTACACGCGTCGCTTCACCGACTAGCTTTTGGAGAGATGGGCTCGAACCGATAAGTTGAAAAATCGGGACCCGAGACGTTCTGTTCAAAATCTTCTGCAAAATAAGCTTGGGATCAGCCATTTCTTGAATATCGGATGTAAAATGATACGAAGGGGTGGACCTTCTCTTGTTTCTTAGTCGCATCCTTCATCATTACATCATCGCGCTGCTTCTGGTTCGAAGGAAGGGATTCTTTCCACCCATCGGGTCGATTAATCGGATGAGGTGGTGGCACTGGAATTGTGTTCTCCTTTGGCTTGGAAGGTCCAGGAACGGCTTGCGGAGGCGGCATTCGTTGCGGAGTGTCGAGGTTGACTTGTTTCTTCTTCTTCTTCCTTTGTCCTTGCTGATAGGATCGTGGCGGTTCGTATCTTTCCCTGTACGAGTCACCGGATCAGCGTAATACTCATGAGGTCCAATAGAAGAAACTGCGAATACGTCTCCTTTTAAAACACGTTCGTTCCCATACGAGAGACCAATGGAGTTCGATCGAGCGGTATTTTGAGCTTGGACCTGGTCCGAGCTTGCTACAACACCGCCGATAAATCCGTTCGGAACCCGTGGGAAATCGTTGCCATCGAGCATCGTGAACCGTTCGCGAATGGTGTCGAACTTGATCAATCCGTTGTCTAGAAGTGTCTTCGTTTCTGGGCATTTCGATGGATTGCAAAGGGTGAGTGCCAGATTCTCCGCACATGAAGCAGCGGCGAGGAAAAGAACCTGTATTTTTCGATGTTCCAGCGACCGGAGCTCCTTGGTTTGTCGGTGCACTTTGAGATTGGTTAGTACTGTTCAAAAGCGCGAGATTAAGACTGAGATTCTCAAGAAGCTTCGTCAAATCCTCTACAGTGTTCGCAGCTGTCTTCGGGGATTGAGGAGCTGTTGTTTGCGTTTGGGGTCGAAGGGCGAGTGTTTTGGCGTCCAGCCGTCTCTACTCGCTTGCCGTCAGTATCAAACCTCACCTTACAGTTCGAGGATTCATTTTCGTCCTTCCAAGGCTCAAACAGCAGAGAATCGGCGTCGAAACGTTTCTGTAAAATCCCAACAGACACTGCGATCGCCGGAGGATCGGAACGCTTACGATTAGCCTCGGGAACCTGATTGTTGAACCACTCCTTGATGACCGAAGGAAGGCCAGTTATGAAATAGTAGTCGCGCAACTGAGACGTATCTTCTTCTGCTTGACAAGCGGACCCTGCAATACCCATGAAATCCTTGAGGTAAGTTTCAATCTGACTTTGTTTTTGAAAGGGGACTTAGCGGATTGGTCACGGCAAAAATCTCGGAGCATCGTCTCGGTATAGCTCGGAGGTTCATCTGCTTGACTATAAAGGAGTCGAAGCTGTGTTTTGGCAGCTGAAAACGTCTTGTTGGGGTTCGTCGGGATCAAACTCGGGAAGATAGCGAATGAGGTCTTTGACTTCATCAGACGAGTACTGTAGGATATACGGCACGAGGCGATCCAAGTCCGTTATTCCCGCATTCGCACCGTGCTGAACGAGGACTGTCAAGAAGTCAGTGAGATATTTTCCATTGAAGTGCGGAGCATTGGCAGTGCCCGCAATCGGCATAGGAACTTGAAGAATTGAGGTGGTACTCATTTTGATTGCTTAAGTGGAAGAGACGGATGGGATCGGCGGAGATTGAGACAAATGATACTCAGCTTTAGCTAGCAACGGAAAACCAGCCCCCTCGCGGTGGGCTCCACTGAAGAAGAGAGAGTTGGTCCCTAGGAGGACCGAGGGAGGCCAAGGTCGTGCCGGCAGGAAGCTTCACATGTCAAACAGTGGTCGTCTTGTGGCGACCCAGGAAAGTATTTTGTGAGAGGAAGGGTCAGTACTTCCAGGAATCGAAAAATTAGCTCTCTCGTGGTCGCTTTGGGGCTCGGAAACTCGGGTTTGCTCTGGGATCGCGGTGGTAAGGGCGTGAAAAGGAGATGATTCCCCGGTAATAGGCCGGGCGAATATATACATGCGTGGGACGGCCGCTCACGTACTCTCGTGACGCCGGTGCCCGGAAATGAAGCTGGGAACTATATGAAACCAATACAAACGAGGAAGGTACTTAGAATGGCCGTTATAAATCCGTCAACTAGACCAAGTCTTCCGCGAGAAAGCACCGGGGAAATGGGCAAAGACGCATAGGGAGACTCGCTGCCCCCGCAACAGCGTCAACCAGGGTGACCAGGCCTCGTTGAAAGTCGATCCCCAGCCCACACCGAGTGCAAACGTGCGTCAGAGATAGCCACCGTGTCGGGATTGCTACTAAAAAAAAGAGAGTCTATATGATTGATAAAGGAAAGCTACCGGAACCCTGGCCATCTTTCAACGAGCGCTCTTGAGGCGTTAGATCGTGTAATAGGCGCCGATATCCACCGAACGGATTTCAAGACAGTAGAATGGACTTGGGGAGGTCTGGAGTCGAGAACAAGCTAGAATAGACAAAAGAGGATCGAGTTAGAGTCCAGTGTTGCGGAAGACGAGAACACAATGTGGAGGGTAAGAACAAGAAGAGTCTATAGCTATTCCAGGCGCCAGCTCGACACTCATTATCAAAAAATCATGTTCTCCAAAAACTGTTTCCGCAACGATGCGGGACCGCCACCTGAACAAAACCCTTTCCAAAACCGTTCCCGCATCGTTTGATGAGGTTTTTTTTCGGGTGGCGGTGCGTTCCCGCATCATTGCGGGAACGGTTTTTGGAGAACATGATTTTTTTGATAATGAGTGTTGAGTTGGTGCCTGGAATAGCTATAGTAAAACCTAATGGCTCGAAATTCCCAGCGCCAATCGACCGCCGCACGCAAAGTCCGTGAGACGCGCGACGCTGCGGACACCTCCAAACAGCTCCAGCTCCAGATTGACGCCGAGGTCGAAAAACACCGTGCCTCGAGTCAGTTGACAAAATACCTGAGAGCCCAGCTCAAGGCTGCGAAAAGTGGGCGTGGAAAAGCAGCTAATCTCTCCGCGAGCTCGAGTGGGCGCATCAAGACAACACGGGGACGCTCAGGTAATATTCCTTTCTTTTATTGAGTGTTCCAGCGGGCTTACAAACCACGACAGGGGCGCAAACCACCGTGCTCCCCCACGCAGTCGGACCATGTTCCTACTATCCCCTCCGCCATTTCTGAGCCCTCTGTGCCCGAGTTCGACGTCAATACTCCCACCGCATCTGAGCCCTCTGTGACCGAGTTGGACGTTCATATTCCCACCGTGTCTGAACCCTCTGTGACAGAGTTCGACACCAATATTCCCCGTGCACCATCCACCGCGGACTTCACCGACCCGGCATTCGATTCGACATTCGCTTTCATGTCCGACATCTAATTCAACACTCTTCTGTCAGATGTCGAATGCCTCAACGCCGTATTTGCCGCTGATAATAGTCTTCCTACGTTCGATCCTGGTTTCTTCGACTGCGGCAGCTCCGCGGGTTTCGGGACTTTCGGTCCCCGATTCTGGTAGCATGTTCGACAACCCCGCTGACGACTTCATGGACCTGTACGGGCTCCCAATATTTTTCTCCGACCCGATCGGCACTTCCGACTCTCCCCCCCTTCGCTCCATCTGACCCCTTGCCGTTACTTCCTCCCCCTCCGCCGGATTCACCTCTGGGCGCTTCCCCCACAGCGGAAGAAACCAGCCTCGAGTGCCCCGAAGTCGCGTCGTGGGCCTCGGCAGCGAGGTTGATGAAGCCAACAGCATGACTTCAACGCGCTCGCGGGTTCCCAGTACATATAAGGGGGTCGCAGATGAGCGTCCATCTCGAACCGCCTGCCAAAAAAGGGGAAGGGCAGGCAAGGTATGCCTTCTCTTGCTTTTTTTAGTTTTCCGTAACCAGTTTTCAGAAGGGGGATTACGTTGGTTTCTTGGCCGGCCCGAGCACAATATCAATTCGTTGTCCAAATTATTACTCATGGAATGTTTATTATGAGCTCGTTTATTTTTTTATTGTTCTCAACATTGCCGCTATATATTGCCTTGACCCCCCGCATGACCGAAATAAGCGAAAATGCGATGTATCGTGTTTCCGCACGGGCACGATACATTCCCAGCGGATGTGTCGAGTTTGCTAAAATGTATCGTGCTTGTAGTATGGGTAGGGGCAACCAATGTCAAAATGTCTACAAGTGCGGGATCATAATTGGACATCTTCTTGATGATTCCAAGGCGTCTTCGATGGTTGCTCCCATTTCACCACACCCGATACCCTCCATCTTAAAGTCAAACGCAATCATGGCTACCATCATGCATTTAAAACTTCGCAAGGCGCCACAGTTTACACAAAGATGATCGCCGGCTACATACGATCTTTGATTCATCCACTACCTTGAGCTTCTGATAGGATTGTAGCAACAAGATAGTGGGTGATACTCCAGCCTCAGTATAGAGAGTTGTCAGGTCCCGGTGAATAAACTAAGCGTGGCAAAATTTGAACAGGCCGACGAGCCGGGATGCCATGGTGGGCGGCCCGTTTCGGCAGTAGCATCGGAGATTGCCGTTTGGTAGCCGCGTGATTGGCGCTGACGGCGGAACACAAACGGCAAGGGGTATAAATTTGCGGCGCGGCATCTAACAAGATGCTCGGACAGCAGGGCCCAATGTCGAGAATACCCGCATCTACTATGAGATTCTTCAAAAATCTCTTACCCCCGCAGGGCCCAATAGTAAGACAAGAGGAACACTTCATCAAACGGCCGCATGATTTACTCCCACGGTTGACATTTGAATGCGGCACAAAAACTCGGTGTTTCACTGAACATCCGGCACATCGGGTGAAGGTCGGAAAATTTGCCGCCTTCTTATACGGCACATTCTCGGGACGCCAATTTACAAATCTTCGCTTCTCCGTCAACCGGCTTAGCATTGAACAACATCGCAGATTATTAAGGCTGAGTGTCCGAGTGCGGCTTCGGGATAAATATTCCAGGCACTTTTATTCGGGTAAACAGTTCCTTTGGTCATGTTTTTGGACACTGACCCTTCACCCTCGCATGGCTAAAAAATGCGGGGGGATACAGAGCGATGGGAGAGAGTATGCCTTGTCCCATGTTCGAACCATGGGACTCCGGCCCCAAAGTTTATCCCACTTCATGGCGATTTCTATCCTCCAAGGATCCTCGTGCTCACTATGCGTAGCCGATAGTTCGGCGACAATAATCCGGTATACGGCTTCTGGACCAATTTTGTGTACCTGATGACCGTTGTATCAGGTATAAAGAGTGGCCAGGGTGCAGAGAACCTCTCGTGCAAGAGATGATACGCTCATTATCAGTGCTTATTCTGGCGTTATCGGTCGCGTTGCCGCGGGACAAAACATTCCTCTGGGGCAGTGTGGAGGAATGATACGCGGGGACCTACCGGTTCGTTGAATCGCAATCCTACAAGTCCATTGATGCCTATTGCACTTTCTGGCTAGCCTGTGGAGCTAACCTAAGCTGCACGGAAATCAATGCATGGTACTACCAGTGCTTGCGGTGGCCTCCACCGCCGCCAACTAATTCAGGACTGATCAAGGCTTATCATGTGCGTGTTGTTCCCTACGTCAAGTCGATGCTGCATTGTTAAATAAAACTAGAAGATGGTGTCTTTTGGTGCAATCAGGGTGCTGTCCCCATTCAAGATTTTATTTCTACGGCACTACCCCATGTGAATCTAAAGCGCCGTATGATAGTTGCACGACATTAAAAGGAAGAGAAAAACTACGACTCTAAACTTTGAGATGTGCCATTTCAGATCCCCAAAGCCTCTAGCATGCCAGGGAAGTCCGGAGTTCCTAATCCTGTGACAGGGTCCCAGCCATTTGTTGCTGGCCAGCCGCTGAAGTGGCACCTCATTAACTTGTTTCATTCCCGGAGGAAAACGCTACACACCTGATGGACCCACATCCTGAGCTTTGGCCTAAAAATAAGGAGACACTGAGACGCAATTCCCTTCTATTCGATAGCAGAACACCCACCAACGGTGACATCATCCAGTCCACCTCTCCCTGTACTATACAGGAGGGGATTAAGGAAGCCCAGCGTGGGTTTTCCAGCGGCAATAAGCCGGTCATTCACCAACGCTATGAAACTGGCGAAAATCGGACTGGCGCAGCTGGTACCACCTACACTGGTTACCTTCGGTTGCCAAGTCAATAACGATGTCACAATCGACCTTGGAGAGCACTTACGCCTCCGGCTGCGAAACAACAACAGCTCCATCAGAAAATGGAGAACTTGAGACGGGGTGGTAGAACGAACCATTCACAATGAAGATCTCCCATTCTGAAGCTACGTCGGGGAAACCGCGTCCAGTTGGATTATAGAACCCGCTGTGTTCGTCTCCTATGGATGCGAGATAGGCTGCTGTGTCTGCCGCTTGCCAGCTCGGTACCGGGAACAGGTTTGAAAATCCGCCAGAAGACGACCGAAAAGGCGGTGGGCGGTTGGAAGAATGTGCCTCCTACAGACGTGACGCTGTAAGAAAATATTAAGCATACGTCAAAGTGTCTGAGCAGCGGCATACTAGGGGCAGGTCGGGGGGAACGTTGGTACAAAACGACGTACAATCCTCTTGGTCGTTGTTGGCCGCGCCCGCCTATTGGGGGAAGGGGTTATAAATTAAAAGGAGGAAGTGAATTGCGGCACTTGCCGTCGCCAGACGCAAATATCATCGAGATACCTAATCCGTTGGTGAGTAGGAGAACGAAGGAAGAAAGTGAAGGGGGGACCGATTGCCGCAATTGCATGTATCCATTGCAAACAGACCTAGAAAAATCAAAACGGATGAGAACAGATATATGTTTTGAAATATTCTGGAGAGCTAACGTTGCAGCAGTACGGTGTTAAGTCCGTCTCCAAATTGCCATAACTCGTGGTGAAAACGGTCGGCGGCTCTTCCTTGAGTTAGAAGCCAGTTTATAGTATCCTGTACTCGTCTTAATGGTGGAAGGGGAAATATCAACGCTACACGAACCAATGTATGAAGTCGCCGCGTCGGTGTTACTCCCCATCCAGGAGATACGTCGTAGGTACGTCCCCAGCTATACCGACGGTGTATTGAATGTCGAGTTGGCCCTCTAATCCACCGCTATTATCCTGTAGGTTCTGTGCACCGTTCAGGAGAGTGATGTTAAAGTGTTTCCGGCGATATCGGGCCTGAATTCGTTGAGGAAGGTCTGGGAACGGAGCGTAAGGGCCCCGCTGTGATTAGAATGGATCGTAAATACCGCGAGATCGTCGTTGTTAGCGTATTCCTGCGTGCAATCGCACTGCTCAGTTTCAAAGATTGAAGAGAAAGTAAGGTCTTACGCCGAGATCAGGAGAGTTGTATCCTTGGACGCCGATAGTATTGGTCAGAGAACCAGAAACTGTTTTGTTTGGGAGGCCATAGAACTCTTGGATGCATACCTAGACGTTGACAATTAAATTAGCCTAGCCAGTACAATAAACACGCCAGACTGACCGGGCGAGCGATATCCTCACAAGGCGCAAGCTGCCTGCGATCCGAGGTCGCCTTGCGCTTATACACGGTATTCTTGACGTGTGTTGAGGGGGAGGCGTGAACGCAATGATTGGATGGACGTGAAGGATGTGCTGCTGCACGGTTCGAAGGCAAAGAATAGTTCAAGGCTCGGATCACCGACTGCCCATCGGCAAAACGAGTGTATGTGCTGAACTTTGTGTTGAACAGTCCTTCCGCCTGCGCCACGGTGAGGGAGACCTGCAGGATATCGCCGGCGGGGGAGAACGGTTTCACGGAGGCAACATTGGGCGTGACCCAGTCCGTGACAGTCGACACCGAGGCGTGGCGGAGGTTTTAACGTACTCGGCGACCTGGGGTAGAGCATCAAATTGTATCCAACAGAAGGGCGGGTGAATCTTACTTCTGCAGCAGTCAGGTGCTTTCCATAGGATGGGCCGGATGGGTTCGATACTGCGTCGACGACCTTCGCAAGCCCCGTGATATTAGATTGAACCAGTGCGATGAACAACTTGATCTCCTGGGTGGGAGAAGGGGAACCCGATGCTCTGAACCCCGACGGGGCATGGGAGATGCTCTCGTGCACGAGCGTAGTGCTCGAAAGCACACATTGAGCAAAGAGAACCAGAGGTAGAGCGTGTAGTAGACCCATTGCCGTGAGTGGACTTCAGTCGAGTTCAGGATTCTTTATAAACATAGTCAGTGTGCTAATTGGGATAGTTGAAACTGTTCTTACCAATTCATTCCGGTGGTCTACGGAGGAGCCAGGCCGAGGTTACGTGAGGTATGCACCGGGGTCGGGAGCTCTTCTAGAGCGCCCAATTATGGGACCTCAAGAACTTCCCTTGTTTTTTCTTCCAGAAGAGGTTGCTTTGCTTGCAATCGAAGGAAGCGGCCCAACGTATTTTTGTCGCGATTCTTCGTAAGCTTTTGGGAAATCCTTGCTACTGGGGGTTGGCGGCCTAGAGATACCGTTACGGTTACGGCTCAGCGTCCTGTATCGCATGGCTACTTTCGAGAGGAACCGGAATTTTACGACAGGGCGTCGGTTACGATACGATGCCGATCCCCGCCATCGGTAATGTATGTATGACTATGCCGCCTTATGGTGCCGTGGGTGTCGTGCGAGATGAACCCCAAATATACCTAGTATTTTAGGGCGTTAGCTCAGTGATCGACAGGAACAAGGCAGTGTGAGATGAAGGGCTGTGGTTTGGTGATCACTCAGTACCCTTGCCGTGAGAAATGTATCGATGACCCTGGGGCCTGAGCGCCCGGCAGTCGGAAATGTGGCGTTACTTGTGGACGGTCCTGACAGTGGGGCGCCGAGAAAGTTGGATTAGTTCAATTTGGTGTAGTGCCTGTTAGACGCATAGTGTCAAACTAAACAATAGGCGTCGGATAAGCGCACTGAGTGACGGGGAAATTTCGGGAAAACGTCCTGGACTTCACGAGTTCGCCGGATCGCCGTCGACTTGCAATGGAAAGAGATACGTCTCAACGTGCCGAATTTAGTTTGGAAGAAACGGGGACCTGAAAGTCGGGCGGAGAGCAAATAAGAAGGGCCCTTCTTCCGATCTGATGAGAGTGAGTGTTTATTAATAACTTTGTACAGACTCTTCCCTATCGCTTCCGAGTGGAAGCCACGTACGTGGAAGGGAGGCGAATTCGAGGGGAGGGCGAGGGCGAACATCCAGACCAGCAGCCGCGATTGTACTGTTTGCAGGTCACCGGGGCCAAAGGAAGATGCATACCGTCAGTCCCTTGCTCCGTAATGCTCGGGGAAGACACTCACGGCAGTAGACGTCAAGTAGACGTCGGGATAAGTCTTGATTAGTGCGAATGCCGATGAGTGCGCAGCCGCTGGAGCAGTCAAAGATGCTGACTATGACGGAGAAAGGATGGGACTGGCTGACAACGCCGAGCTGACGGGCGATGTTTGTTGATAATAGTTCTGCCTTGAATACTATGAACGCCATGATTCCGGTTTGCGCGTCGGCAATCCGAGGCCCAATGCTACAATGGGTCGTTGAAAGCCTATGCACCTAGGGTTAATCCCGCCACACTGGAGGCCCGAATTATGTGAGGGGAGCGAACGTACCTCCAGGTTCCCGCAGGCCCGACGAAATGGCGCCCCTCCCTCCAACCCATTGGGGATCACATATCGTAAATCGGCCCCGCCGATCCATATATTGAAAACGGCAGAGGCCCTGAACACGGGATTGGACTCGATATTTTGTAAATCCTGGAGTATTCGGGGAGAGCGTCGAGATTGTTGCCCTATTCCTAGAGGCGCGAATCATCTATCGTCTGATTCCTAGAGTGAAAGTCGGTTTATAAAAAGGAGTCTTATCGGCACCATCCATGAATTCGTCAAGATTGGCGGAATGCGCGAGCTCGATGTGTTCGACGGGTCGCCGATCCAGCCACGTGTGCATACCGAGCGCGTCATCTGGATGCGGTAGTTCGATAGCGTCGAAGCTCCGACGCCCACGGTTGGCGCGAACATACTCGTAGAGGAAATGAGGGATGTCAGCGTAAGATTGGTGTTGATACGTATGATGTGTGTGGGTGGGTAGCGGCGGCCAGGGCCTGGAATAGTACGCGGTGTCGGATTGTTGACAAAGAGTGCCGGAAGAGAGACGGTGCGATTAGCATTGAGCAGGAGTTCACGGACTTAGCCCCCCACCCCCCCCCCTCCCCCAAAGGTCTTCAAGTGATACTGTACTTTTTCGTTCAAATCGACAGGGGGTGTGACGTGTGACCCATTTTACCTCTTCGACATTTGGGCAGCGGCAAGGGGAACTCGGGATTAAAATTTTGTACGTGGGGAGGGGGGGGGGGGGTCCTGGGGGAGGCTGAAAAAAACTTTGTGATACTTTTGTTAGAAGATGTTGGAAACCCTCAAAACACCATTTGAACCATGCCAGAGGTTTCAGGATGGGTTTGTATGATGCCCGAACCATCTTGAAGGTCAATTTCCTAATATGGAATGCCGGATCACGCACGGCGCTGTAGATTTTGCCTTCCGTTGGCTCAACCACTTTCCCAGATGTTCAGGAAAACAGAATATGAGACTCACTATCATGGATATACAGTATCATTATTTTCCCCTGCCAATATACACCTAAGTTGTGATGATTTGGTGCCTAGTGCCGAAGTGGGGGTGATAGACCAGATAGCAGCACAGGAGTGTGAGGAAAGCACACCAGAGGTGTACTAGATGGCCAGGAGGGTGTTACTACTCTTTAGGATAGCTATACTGCCCATCATGCCCACCTCCAGTGGTTATACTGAGCTGCGGCCATAATCGGAGGCGACGGCCTGGCGCTAGGGGTGGGAAACTCCTTCCCTATATGGAAGGAGGGGGGGGGGGGAGGGGGTCAGCCGAGGGTCGAAAAAAACTTTTCGACCCTATGTACTTATTTCGAATCCTGAGTTCCCCTTGGGCAGCGGCCGAATTTTTGCGTGACACCTCGAAAATTTCAGCATTTGAACTGAAATTTTCGTCTTTTTTACACTTTTTGGGCAGTTTGGGGACCTGCGTGACCGCTTGGAGGTTCGACAGAGGGCCGAGTGACGCGTGACCTCGACCGAATTTCGTGATCGACAGAGGGTGCGTGACGCGTGACTACCGATTTGAAGGAAAAGTACAGTATCCGATTTTGTTGGCGTCGTGATCCTCTACATCGTAACAGATTCAACATTCCCCTTCCTTCCACTGCAGATCTACGGCCGCAATATGGCAACAAGCGCATTTACTGCTTCGGCTCGATACCGCCACTACTTAGTCTCTCCATCATTGTGGTGGTATTTTTTTTGCGCTTACTTAAGGACAATCAGTGTCTTCACAGCAGCATGGGCAGTGGCCGACATCTGCATTCTCAGTCTCCGTTGTTCTCTCGATCGCCCTCCTGCTGACCTGGTCCACGGGAATTCCATAGTCGGGAACTGTGGTGCCGCTCCTTCCTACTCCGTCCCGCGAAACTCGGCATGTCGCAAATTTCTGGCGGGCTGTGGCAGTGAAACTTGATGGGACTTGAAGTCGCGTGCCTGACGCGCAGGATCTATAAGCATCTTTGACTGTGCTACTCTGCCCTCTACATGTCGTTTGCACAGGGAATGCGAGATTCGGACGCAACTCCCCCGAGCATCCCGTGCGGAGCCCAATCTCCTTCTAGAATTCGGGTCTCTAAATCCCGTGTCATTCATCGCGGCTATATGTTTAGCGGCTTGGGAGGGAACTCAAGCCCATGCTGAATGTTTGGTTCCCACAAATTATATGGCTAGAGCGTGGAATTTTCCAAAGGAGCCGACGCGGCAACGTTCCAGGATGTTCAACTCTCGTCTATATTGACCTGTTCAAGTCGTGGCTGGGACGTGGCTGACGTCGTTGCTGGTCAGAATTTCAGGGATCGCTTGTTTGAACGAGAAAGAGCAGGACGAGGATGTCAAAAGCAGGTACAACCGAATTCTGGATAGTTACAAAAAAAGCCGCGTGTTTTCTACTTCAAGGCGCATTCCCAGAGCGGGAATATTTATAACAACTAGGTATTCGTGGGCCCAGCTGGCGCAAGCGGCTCCGTGCACCGGATCCGTTGAAGAGTATACCTTGAACCACCTGGTGAGCGACATGAATCGAAGGAAGCAAGGGAGCCTTACCGGTAAGCAAATCCACATTTTGCTTGAATATGCCGGTTACGTTCGCTAGAGGCCCCGGAACGGCATTTGTGAGGACCATCCCAGTAGTTGGCGCAACCCTAACGAGGGATCAATACATACTTTCAGCTATTCACCCAAACCAACGCACCCCACTGATGTTGAACGGCGCTGGTGCCGGAGGATCGGCCACGAACACACCGTTTTCATCGTTGCGACCAGGCACCCACTGGGGCAATGCTGCCGCAATTTGAGCGGGGATGAATGAACCCTGCATCGGGAAGCCGTTGCGGAACCAGTTGTCTGGGAATTTCTGGTCCATCAAGAAGGAGGTCATAATATGCTTGGTGGCCAGTCCCGTAGTCCCTGTGTTACGGCTGATGAGCCGCCATCGTGCAAAGTTTAATCTTTCTCAGTACACATACCATTCGCAAACGTGCTGACAATGGAATGAGTGTCAATACCGTGGCTATCTGCATTCAAGAGAAAAGAGAGATACTTGCCTTATGAAGAAAGACGGTGCAGCTGGTGGGGGGATGTGAGTAATTTCATAAATTAACTCCGGCTATCTCACCAAAGACGAGATTCAAACGACGAATGGGAATTGAAAACTGGTGAGATCTTAGTGGTATGGTAAAACTTTTATCATAGAACGTGCATCGGCGTCCAAAAGCTGGTCAGACTCCAATTTCTGCCTCTTCATTTCGATCAGGGTTTGCAGGTTGAAGACCGTTGCGGGGCCGTCCGGTCCATCGTCACCGAAGTTCGCGAGTATTTCCAGGTCCTGTTAAGAGTTCAGAGATGCAAACCTGCACTAAGACAGCCCCCACCGTATCCCAAAGAGTCTTATTGAAGTTACGATTGTCGCCGATGTGAACGTCGGCGCGGGTTATCGAGGCATCGCCTTTGGACAATTGAGCATTGCGACTATAGTCTTGTGTGATTCATTTGCTAACCTTCGACCCGTCCGTGTTTTGCTATTCCCTGTGTCGCTGGTCCATCGATTTGACCCGGCAGGGGAGGTACGAAAGGAGAGGACTCCGCCGATAGAGATTTTGTTCACGAAGGGATTTCCCCGCGTGAGCTTTCGTGAATAAATGAACGAGGAAAATCGGCCGAAACGTTGACATCCTTACAATGTTCATTGCCGCCATCCCGGCACCTTGATTCCTATTGATGTTGAACGCCCTCTCCAACAGCGTTAATTATTTCCTCGAAAGTGGTAATTCCACTGCGATAAAGGATCAATGAGTGGCAGGTGGAACAGATGAGCACTTCGTACTTCCTTGAGATATAGCCATGATTGGCAAGGGTATTCATTCCCGCTGCATAAGTATCAGACACAAGGCGCAGCATCTCAAGTGCTGCGGGCACGCACGGCATGCTGTAGAAGATATTGAGGGAACTGGAACACAGTTTTCGAAGAGGAGAAGCTTACGTCCGCGCATGTCGTTGGGCCCAGGTGCAATGAACGGATGATCAGCATCTAGGGCACAGATTGTGAACTCTGAATAACTTGGAATCGATGGTTGGTGAATTTACCTGGTACACGCTTGATGCTAGTATCGGTCTGGGCGGGCGGCAAGACCATCAGGACGCCCGTCTGGCCGTCCTGAATGTCAATAGGGTTGGATGGAGCGTCGCGGATGTCGTGCCAGGCATTCACTGCGGTGAACAAGGACGAGGGCACCAGTAAGAGGAGGGAGAAGAATTTCATTGCGAACCGAAAGATACCCCTTCTCCCTTCGGCTCTTATACCGCCATCACAAAAATAACACAGTTAATTCCATCCCGCTTCTATGTGCTACACCCTATGGCAGAGATTGTAAGTATAGACTCGTGTTGGAGGGCGACCCAATTGTTTACTTCTTGAACGAGTATTGTACTTCTCTCCTGCTTCATGTGCTAACCCCTCTGCTAGTGATTGTAGGAATAAAGGGGCGTTGATAAATCAATGAATAGTTGAACATGAACGGTTTGAACAATGGAAATAGAGTCTAGGTTTAAACGGGTGAATAAATTATCGTGTCTTTGCTTTTGGGTATTTCGTGCCATTCGTGACTCGAGAGGCGACAATCTTCTCCATCTACCTTGGTCTTCGAATATGGCTGGCCGCACGGGCAATCAAACTAACAAGATACACAGATAGCGAGGGTAAAGAAGCGGAAAGGCAAAAATGGCGGCGAATCGGCGCAATGCGCATGTGTCACAACCAGTCGGTTCAGTTTCCCCCCTTTCCCAATGGAAGAAACTCGATTCGCCTGATGAAAGTGTCTGATGGGAGTCTCACACTTTAATCAAGGTGCAGATTGGGTTCTCATGCATCACTTCACTCTCTTTATAAAATTACGACTGTCCGTTCGAAGCTCTTTGAACTCCGACGGCTTCGTTTGATGACGGCTCAATGATGCCTCAATGCCGGCACGATCTCCCTGAGCCGGATTCTAGCCCCGGCGGCTTCAATTCTGCTTCGGGATGCGTGCGGTTGCTCCGCACAATCATCTCCATCACTTCTCCTTCAGATATACTCGCAAACCTCCGCAAATTTCCCGATAAATAGCCAGGTACGCTTATTCCCGAGGGTCAACTTTAAGGCTCCAACCGTTTCCGTGTATAAATGTTTATACACGGTTTTGACCGTTTCCGTTTCCGTTTAGTTTATGGGCAAGGGCAAACCGTTTACAAACCGTTTTTAAAGGGGTTATACGGTTACGCCGGGTGGGCTGGCGGGGGTCGGGAAGCAGCAGCAAAAGTCGCGTGAGGGAGGTGATGAGTTCGGTGCGGCGTGATCAGGGGGCCGTATGCTGTTTGTTGGAGTTTTCACCAGTTGGGCATGTTGATGGTCGTCCGCTAGATCAAATGGAGTGCGCCCGATATGAATTTGGAGGGCGCAGTAATCAAGTTGGAATGGGTCATGACAGAGATAGATGTTTTCTGGTGTGTGCTGTACTTCCGGCTCACATTCTCCTCCCGTTCCTGGCTGCATATGGTACCAGCGGCATGGATAGATCGACTGCGAGGACGAACGCTCATACTCGCAAACCGACTTCGGCGGCAGCCTCAAACAGAAAGGGGAGACCAAGAGCGCGAATGGCGCATCGGCGAACTCGGAGGACCCGGCTAAGGAGGCTATCTATGATGATATGTTTGCTGGCCCGTTAACTTTGCCGCGTTTCAATACTTATATTGCCTCAAAATCCGAAGTCCTGCCTGTAAGCGAGTTGAAACGCTTTTGGGACGCCTTCAACACGAAATTTGACGATCCCGATGGGGCGCTGACGTGGTGGAAGGTAAGTTTATCTGACTGCCGATGTACTTTGCAAGTGCTGATCAATCTTTTCGTTGTAGGAACGTGAACACGAGTTTCACTTTCCAATCATCTCAAAAATGGGGCGCGACTTCCTTGCCATTGCCGGCACCAGTGTTTCCGTCGAGTGTCTGTTCTCGGATGCACGCCATCTTTGCCACGAATCTCGCCCGTCACTGAAGCCGAAGACAATTTCGGAGGCGATGCTCACTAAAATGTGGATAAAGGACGGGTTACTCGAGCGGGTGTCCGATTGGACTGTGGTAGGCTGTACTTGAACAGCTTGTCCGGACGTTTGTATGCACCCAGAAAATACCGTTTATCAACTGTTTTAAACTGTTTTTAAACTGTGTAGGAACTGTTTCCGTTTAATTTACCTGGATCCTTACACGAAAACTAAATGGGTTGGAGCCTTATTCAACTTAGCTCCGTTCAAATCAAGTGCACGGCAGAGCGGCCTTGCCCGGTAAGGTAGGCGACATCCACATCCATCGAGTCACATGATCAGTAGCATGACAGTGTCTTCCCGCCCTTACAAGTTGGCCAACCGCGTTCGCCAAGCACGTGGCTGCGTTATCACGGTTGGTGAAGCGGCTGAGAGAACTGGTTGCCATTTTGGCTGATCCCGCCAAACGTGGTTTTGGACTTGGTATTTCCGACCTTCCCGACCTCACAAAACCTTCAAAAAAAGTGTCGAAAGTTATATAGACAAAGTTGAGTATTTTTCGATTTTGAGTTTGGTCGAATGAGCCTAACTTCTTTCCCAAATCCCCCAAAAACAAGTTGCCCCCATTTGGTTCCAAATCCAAAATGAAGCAACTTTCTCTATGCAAGTCAGGGCCTGGGAGGTGTTGTTCAGAGGATACAGAAAGGTGGAGGAGGGGTGAAAACACTAAGTCCAAAACCACTTTTGGCGCCATCAGCCAAATGGCAACCAGTTGTTCCAGGCGTTTCCACAGCATCAATCTTCTTGCCTTTGTGATCGATGCGTGGGAACAAACTGGTGGCGAGTCTACTAGTTGGCAATGACAGGTCACACACAAAAACTAAAACCACAGAAAGGCTTAGAGTAACCAAAGGAACAATCCTGTGGTTCCAGATTTTCAATATCTGGTCTCAATCAAAGTTTTTCACCTACTGAATTATTTCATTCAATCGACAGTCATGCGTCACGGACCCCTCTGTCGATGTCGAATATTGGTCGATGTCACGCATCACGAAGGCTTTTGTCGAACCTCCAACAAGCCATCACAAGTATCCTCCTCCCCCCCCCCCCACCCCCTAGAGCACAAAATTTCTGTAACATTGTCAAAATTTTGGAGGGTGTCACGCAAAAATTCGGCCGTTGTCGAAATGTCGAATAGGTAAATCCGGTCACGCGTCACCCCCCTGTCAATTTGAATGAAATAATTCAGTATTTTTCAACAAATGCTTGAAAGTTTGTTTTCATTCCAGCCACACAGCTTTATATTTTTTCTGCCAAAATTTGGCGCTTCCATATAAAGAAATAACACGGTCACGTGGCTGATCAGCGACACGCAGCCAAAGGCTCCACTGACTGTTGGGAGGGTATATTTTTGGCTTATAGCATTGAATACCAGGCCTAGTGGATGTTCCCTGTAAATTACATGTCCCCACTGGATATAATTACCACAACTGTGATTCAGAACTTCAATATAAACCTGCAGAGAGCCTGTCCCCTCACAGATAGCAGCCACTGTGTATGTATCGAGCAGAAGATTGGGTTGCGAGAGATTTGGCTACACAGTACAGCAGAGCAGGATTACCGGGCTCTCACAGGCAAATTCATCACGATAAGCCAGTAAATGAGCCATGGTTAGATACATGTAATTTTGGGTGTTTCTGATCATACTTACTACTGAAACTGTTGTTTATATATGACAGTACTGATTCCTGGTAGCTGTTAGGCAAACCACAAAGAAACAGGTGGATGCTCTAAGGAATAGAGCATCCATTGGCACACTTCACCGTGAAAACTGGAAGGGAATATGCAGCCAAGTAACAAGTCAAGGAACTTTGTTTGACTTGTTTCCAACATCCAATTAAAACAACAGAAACAGGTCAAGGGAACAGGAGTGGGGCAATGTATTGTGTTGTTTCAAGACACCAAGTGGCTGTGTTAGGTCACAAGTGTGTGTTGGGTACTGGGGTTGCCGGTTTCCATTGAATGTGGATATACCAAACAAGTTATTGGCTATTGGAGGATCCAGATCACAACTCTAAAGGCATTCAAAGGTTCTTTCTCAAGAACCCTTTCTGGGAAACCTCAGAAATGGGTATCTCCCAAAAGCTACAAAGGAGGATTATCAAATTCCGCATTTGGAACAGAGGGGTGAGTTGAGTTGAGGCAGAAACAGGTTGAGCAAGTGCAGGGCCAATCTATCAGTGATCTGTGCACCCTCTGAATAATACAGGGGTGTTGCTGACAAGTCCCTGCCATATAATTGGCAAGGGAACATGGTGTGCTTGCACTTGGGAACCAATGGGAGCTTATGCTCAGAAGAACAACTGACAGAAACATGGTTAAAGAGGTGGATAAACAGACAATTGACTCACTGGGATGGTGTTTTGGGTTTGTAATTGTAGTCTTGGAATTTGTATAGGTATCTGGAGGTGTTTCTACGGCAGACACAGCATCTTCCCCCGAACTAGTAGGCTTTATGCTTGTGCATTGGGTTGATCTGGGATCCTTGGCAAATACACTCTTATAGAGTAGCACTATTAGTCAAAATCTTATTTGTTTCTGAATCATATATTATTCTGGAAATGCACTTGGACGATTGGTCTGGAAATGTTAGACTCTGTGACTCTGTTGGACTGGGATTGGAATCTGTTGAAAGAGACTCTGTTGAAAGCCAGGTTAAAGGGATATTTGTTGCAGAGTGGGTTTCAGAAATTACCATCTTGGGAAAACTCTGGAAAAGTGACTGCTATATGGGGCTCAATGCTGCAAAGCTATAAATCTATTTTTTTTTTTGGAGACTACATTCTAGATGTCTAGAAACACGTATTACTTGCATTTGCTCTCCATCTCTTGTGCAGATACAAAACCTCTTCCAACAACCTTTACAGGGCCCTGTACCAGGGACTGTAACTCATCAGGATCTTAGGGATGTGCAGATAAGGCTGCTTGAGTTGATTATTTGTTGTTTCTACAGTCACTGTGCTGCTTCTACACCGATCACAAGTCAAGTAGTCAATTATTTTGTGTTTCTTATATAGGTTCTGAGCACATCAATCAGTGCATGGTCTGGGAAAGTTGATTGTGGGCACGCAGTTTGGTTTCCTCTTGTAACCATCATTCATGCCTCTATAGGCAGGCAGTAGAATATTGCCGACAACGGCAATTTGTGGAATGCCTGACAAGTGCACTTTTCTGTTGGCTTTATATTTTTTCGCAATATATTTGTCTGTGACCATGAACCACTAATCACGAAGCGTGTAAGCTCTGAGCAGAAATTCAAAGAAGTGAAATTGCACACTGTCATGAATCACCCAGGTTCTACCTTTTCGCGCGACGCGTCCATATGGATACAGACGTGTCTTAGCGGCACGGGACTCTCATGACGCCACCACGTGACCTTCTCATGGTTGAAACCCGGCCTCGGATTATAAAGCCGCAGACTCGGGAAGTCTGCGCCATGGGATACGAAGACGTTAGGGACTAGGAACCCGTACAGACGGACTCTAGTCCCCGGACGCACCAAGGGCTGACATAGAAGCATACACGAAGTACAGGAGTGGTTGCAAACCTGATCGGGGTTTGAACCACTGGATACGATGACACTTAGGACTAGGAAACCCAAATGTCGGTTCTCCTAGGTCCACCGACACCACGGAAACCAACACAGAGGAGTCCAGGAGCATCAGTATTAATGCTCCTTAATGCTACAGTACAGGAACTGATCGCGATTGACCATGATCGCTTTAATTTATTAGAAGCCTATATAAGCACGGTAGAATCTCCATGTACAGTAGATTCTACCTCATCTAATCTCAGGCTTCTACCTTGGCTTGACATAGGCATTGTCTCCACCCTGCCCCGCTTCTCTCGCACTGTACTACGGGTTATATCCACACCCCGGGTTGTATACCTGAGTGGATATCACACCCTCTTCGACTCGTTCCAGGTTCCGCCTCGCATCCCGACCTACGACATACGGCCTCCTAGGGAGGACGCCGTACGACTGGTCCTACTGCTCAGGGCAGTGTTGTAAGTTAAGGCTAAGGCCTTAACAAATTAAGTGCTTAACATGAAGTTAAGCTAAGGCCTTAATATAAGCCAGGTTGAAATTAAGCCCTTACTTGGGCCTTGACATAGCACAACCATGGACAGATGATCTTTCAGCTCAGGGAAAAACTAGTGTCTCCTGGCAGACAGTCTGCACCAAAAGTTCAAAACACAAAAATTCTGGTCCTTGAGTTTGTTACTGCCTGGCTGATAGACATTTCATGTTGGGATCATTCCCTGTTTGTATTTGTTGGCACAGCCTTGTATTAAGTTGTAGAAGCAAGTCATGAAGTTTCTTGCTGACTGTTGAACAGCAACTCAGATGATTTTGAAGGTTAGACTCAATATTCTTCCCCACATTTGACACAATGTCTCTGGTTTTTGATATTCTTCTTCACAATACTAACCCTTAATCTACCCTTAACTTCATACCCTTAATTAACCCTTAACTTCCATTAAGGCCTTAACTTCAGCTGAGACCCTTAATAAGACCTTAATTTACAACACTGGCTCGGGGAACACACGAGCTACTAGTGTCTATCGGGTTTATCCTGGTTGGGGTTCTTGTCGGGTTACTCGCTGTTTAGCCGACCCAGAGGCCGTTGCTGACACACACCCTGGTTTCAATGTTTGTGTAAGCACTGCTTATTGTCGACCGATCAGTTGCTGGTCAGTTTCATCTTGAACCATGCATATATGGCACTGCATTAAGAATAGACATTTTATAATTATGCAGTCGGTGCAGATGTATCAACCGACTGAAGTGTATGTTGTAATTATGGTTTCAGTGGTAAAGCATAAGTTTGTTTCTGGTGGCCCCCGTGTCCGCAATACGGTAAGGACAACAAGGAAAAGGTAGGCCAACATATCACAAATCTATGGTATTTACCCAAGCTCAATAGAATCCCTGCCCGGGTCATTGGAGGCAATTAAGAAGTTTTTAATTGTCCAATACACTGGAGGCAAAACCCGACTCAGAGGTGAGAAAACTTCACCTGGGCCTGCCTTAGTTATTGCCTCCGATGAAATGCACTCGCACCACGGCTCAGGGATCTCAGAGAAGTTGGATTCCAACCCAGGCTTAGATTTTGTACTCCCGGCCAGGGTACAACACTTTATAGATCTTCTCTGTGTGCCTGTAGCGGGACTTTGGCCTCAGTCAAATCCAGAGAATGCTTACTCAATGTGAAGCACTCATCATTCTGTTAAAATTCAGCCCCACTCTAATTGCTTCTTGTTTGCTTCCCATGGCGATCAAAATAATAGCAATCCAGTGTGGACTCAAAGGGTAGGAGAGCATGGGTGGGCAGTGGGCCTATGATGCTGTTCTCCATATGTATTTTGATGATACTGCAAAAACTGCCAAAAACTGTGTGGTGCTGGTACTGCGTCGTGGCGGGAATTTCCACACAAGCCATCGGTGAATACATAGGACTCGTCTCAGAAAGTGCCAATCCATGCTGTCTTCCACAGATTCACTGCATTCAGGCCAGTGATCAACACACTTTACCGAGCTGCACCGCCATGTGGCGCGGTCAGCCGCGGCATTATGGCAGACTCTGTCACAACACCTTGGCTAACCACGAAACATGGCAGTGCAGCTCGGCAAGGTGTGCTGATCACTGGCCTGAATGCAGTGATTGGAATCTGGAGCATCAGAGCCTGTGGCCTGTCGCTGAAAGGAGTCCAGTCCGTTGATAAGCCGTGAAACGGACCATGGGTGAAATAGCAAGGAATTTGCCGATTTCTACCTTAATCATGTAGCGCGCTGCTCCAAAGGATTAGCATAATTCCTATATGGCTAATCAGGGCTTTATCCTGCATGAGGACCTTAATCAAGTCCGCCTGGGATGCATCGACTGGAAAGTTCATACTGGTTGACATCCATGATTAAGGGTTTAATTGCCAAGACACAGCATCACTGCTTAATCAAGGCATCGCGGGGCCCGCAAACAACATGGGCGATATTAATCATCCTCTCTGATGATCTGGGGCACCACTGTGGGGTCTTGATTAAGCGTTCAAGTGCCTTGTTGTGCTTGATTTACAGAGGGAGCCTTGCGCGACGGGTCAGGTGATTCGGGTTTAACAGTAACCGGTTACCCCGGCTGTGGTTGAACATCGCTTATCAACTATCCGATCATTGTTGCCATCCTGATTTGGTTACTTGAACCAGGCCAGGACGGTAACTCGCATATCTCCACAACCACTTGGCGGTTTGGGCTGATTAAGGTACTTGCTCAAAGCCAGTACCTACGTCTACCTAAAACTGAAGGTCCTGAACGGGGGACAACAGGATAGAAGATGGGACTGTCTACACGATCGGACAAGGAGCAGTCACACCGGACACACTCAAGCATTAAGGGGTCGATACACGAGGATCCTATATATTTACCCACACGTGATTAACTACGGACACCTTACTCATATACCAGCCAGTAGACTAATCATCGTATTGTAAGCGCAATTGTACAGTATATAAGGAGGAGGTTTTGGCATGGATAGGCACTGAACTTTCTGTCACTAAGAGCATTAGCCTTTACCGGGTATTGCTTGATAAACGACGGAGATTCGGGACTTGTCACCCAGGACTGACTTCGTTAAGAAGTTTTGTTTCGTCTGCACGAGTAACTCAATATCAATTGTTGGATCGGGATCTTGGGATTGGAAACGGTTAAGAAGCTAGAGAGAGCTTATTAGGATTGAGAACATGGCACCGCACTACAGTAGCCTTGGAAGGCTTATTATTTGGGATTTGGAGAACACGGCACCTTGTTAGGATTGGGATTGTTGGCTCAAGCTTCTAAAAGCTTTTAAACTCGATTGTTGGCTTAGGCACTCGTTTGGCATTGCTCAAAGAGGTCTAATACTCTAAATCAACCTTGCACTTCGGACTAGACCTCTTAAAACAGGCTCGTTCCTCGCAACCTCTGTTGGATTATCTGTGCTCCTTGAACCTTCTTAAAGCGTTCAAAAGACCCGTACTCGGCGGCACAGTCTAAACAATTCAAGGGGAAAGTAGTTAGGATTTGGTTAGTAGTTGCATTTTTGCCTTAATCAAGCAACTCGCATTCTGCTCGTTGGGTCTTGATTAAACTAGTACTGCTGTTGTAGACACCGAGCAAGCATTTCACCGTGGTGAGAACTTCTTAATCACCTCGTTTGTGATGCTATGGTCAGTTTTCAAAGGTTGTGTTTGTCCAATCTCGTTTGGTTCAGAATTCAATATTCAGGTATGAGAAGAAAGAGCTGGTGAAAGGTATGGGGATGAAACCGAACAGATCTTGCCTCGCTATTTCATTAACAAGACAGCAGGTAGATAGACCGTTAACACGCTAAATGTGCTGTGAAAAGCTAGGGTCTGGTGTGAGGAGTTGGAATTTGGGGAGATGAACAATTTGCTTAGGACTTGGTGTGAGGCCGATGCTTTGCACGGCGGGACTCGTACTTTACTCCTTTTTTTTTTTTTGGTTATATAATCTATATCGCATCCATTGTGCAAATGTCTAACAACAATGCACCGGTCCCACTCTGCATCATACTACGGAGGAGATGGCCTTTAGCAAATGTAGCAAACATGATCGGCATCTGCGGCACAGCATGTCGGCAGGGCAGGAACCGGAATATTGGCCCGGTTGCCAGGATCAAACCATACAAGTTCGCGTATTGAATAACGCGAATATATATTGGATACCAAACATTAAATGCGCCTACGAGTCTAAAAACATATCGACACAGACTCTACATCTGTTGCAAACAGTTCCAAAATATAATCTCCGTCCTCCATGTTGGATGTCGTCATCAAGGCGTTAGCACAAACCACGCCCATACGTGCATCTAAGTCCACTGAAGCGGTGAGATGTACGGTGTCCGGGCCTAAGGCAATGTTAAGCCATGTATCCCCTTTCGCATGTTTACAACCAACTACCAGATCTGATCAAACAAATATCGGCTGTTAAACGGACCGCCCACCGGGCCAATTGCCGACATCACACACAACGACAGACCGGATCGAATGGCCTCTATTATGTCCGCTTCTTCGCACCTGCCACCACAAGTGTCCGCTCTTGTTGCCACAGCACCCACAAATGCCGTATCGTAAGCAGATGTCATCTGCACATATATAGCGCATCCTCTTGACCAAGAGCGCCAGTTTGTGTGCGAACCTGATAAGACGTCAACAAGATCCTGTAATTCAAGGCGAACTTATCGCTCATACATTTTAACTGCTGCAACACATCGTTATTTTACTGTATTCAACGTGGTAAATACGTGAACATGCGAAACTCGCACCGCACTGTCGATGGGGTATATTGTGGTCCAAGATAGCAGGGAAGGATGTTATGTACGTCAATCCGCAGATTTTCGAAACAGATTCGCCGTTAGAAGTCCCGTGCACAGGCCGAACGTGTTTGATCGCAGCAGGCGGCTTATTTTAACAACAAATATATTCACACCTCCTTCATCCACACCCTCCCATCAACCCTCGCAGCTCTGCGACACCACCTTCATCTGCCACCTATCAAAAGCCGATGGCGCGCGTTAAAGTGGGTATAATGCTAACGGAAAGCGAATAACTTACATGTGAAACTTAGGAAACTGCTCGCAAGACCACAGGAGGTGAGTGCTATTCGTGAAGAGAGTAGTGTAACACGTTGAAACCCTAGAATGGATATCAGGGAAAGCCCCTCGCAAACAAGTTACCGCCATGACTGCGAGTATGAATGGGGCAGACGCGGTCGGTAAAATGCACCGCTTCCACCCAAGCGAAGCAGTTCTCCACCAGATTCGCCCATATAAAAAGAGCACCGAACTGCTCATTAAAAAAGTGCCGTTCCAACGTTTGGTAAGGGAGATTGCACAGAACTACAAGGTGAAGATGGCGAGTAAGAACGAGTCGCGTGTATTGAATGTGTCGCATGCAGACATCCGGTTACAATCTACGGCGGTGCTTGCCCTCCAAGAGGCGTCAGAGGCGGTAAGCCCTTCCTATGCTAATATAAGGGGCTGACCAAATATTTCAGTATATGGTATCGCTTTTGGAGGACGCTAACCATGCGGCGGCACATGGCAAACACATTACTGTGTGAGTACAACCACAATATACCGATTAACCCGCGCTGATTGCTGTCAGCCAACCCAAGGATCTAACATTGGCTATACGCATCCGTGGAGAACACATGTGATCCACCGAGGTCGAGAAGGAGCGTTCGTTGTAAGTGTATGCAACAGTTACATATATCGGACTAACCCAACACAGCGAACATTGCTGGTCTGCGGCTGCACGTGTAATGCCCTGGCTGTACTCTGTGCTGTTTTTTTTCTTTGATCTTACAAAAACGCGAATATATCAATATGTCGAACACATTTCTGTCAAGCAGAAAGAGGTTGCAATGTCAAGCGTTAATTACCCATTTGGGACACTAGCACCAATTTCTCAAAGACGGAAATGGGAGCACTGACATCCGTTAAGGCTGGGTAGGGCAGGACAATTTACAAATATCAGTTACCCACCCGGGAGAGCCTCAACAAGTCGATCGATAACAAAGCATGCGCAAACAATCATGCATAGCCTTTGCTACTTCTTGCAAAATGACGAACCATGAATACGAACTTTCAGGGCCAAGTGAGGGGGTGATAATATGAGGTGAACAATTATTATATTCACTCTGGCGCCGCAGTTGAGTCCATACAGGTCACCGATAAAACGTGGGGAAGGTTTTTTCGGAATTGACATACCGAAAGTGGCGGATGCACGACGCGACGGCACTCAGGAACGTAACCATCGTACTCGCAGTGCTACAAAACAACGGGGGATACATAAGTTGAAGCCTGCCCTCGATGCGCACACATATGCAAGGCATCACAATCTCTGGTCATGTTTTCGGATATTGTCTCAACAGAGGCGGTATATACACCACGGGGTCGTGTAAATAGTGTTCTGGGTCTCAAAATACACTTCAGGGAATTGTTACAGAACGACAGAAGCAACGAAGCAAATACAGTCAGGAAATTGCGGATGTGTCGTGAGGAATACGAACTGCAGCGCATAAACGACTTTAATTGACCTTAAACTGTATGCCACATGGACTAGAAGTAGTAAAGACACCGCAGATTCCCCCTGTTCGGTGAGGCGGCCCAGGAAAATGCCAGTAATCAGCAAACCAGCATTCAGGGTAATTGGGCTACATTTGGACCCAAATGCCGCGGAAAATTACGGGACCTCACTCGTAGTCGTTGGATGATGCTGCGGTATACAGGAAAAGAACCCTGGGCGGAAGGCTAGAAAATAACAGCCAACGACCCAACAAAATAGGCAGACACTGCAACAAACGGTGTGCTTAAGTAAGAAGCTCACACTAAATACTGCTTCACCTGAAGTCGAATCGCCTCCACGATTACGAGCTAGATGTCCATACCGTTAGTAGTTGCACTAAATTACTATCAGGTAGCCAACATACCGACACGCCATCCATGAGGCACCTAGCCAGTAAGCGGCCCGGTATCCGTGCAGCTAACGTATATGCTCATTTGATTAGGTCCGACTAATGTGCAACTGGAAACATTGAACAAGCATATTGAACGTCCGAGAACCGAAGCAGTGTCCAAGTCGAAACTAGATAAGAAGATGTGCCTCGAACCCACACCCGCGTCATAACCCTAACCCTACCCTAAATTCATTAGATCGAGTTTTAAGAAGACTTCAAAAAGCTAATGAGCACAGCCACTATTTTCGTTCCACGGATAGACGCACTGATTTTCTTTCACCTCGCCAGAAATCCGGTATAACGATCGATCAAAAGAACGAGTCTTTACTACGTAAAGTACTCGTAATATTAGAGAGTTTGTGGTGGAGCCACCAGATCAACCGGTGGCTTGCATCTCAGATCAGTGTGAGGACTGTCTGGTGCATGCTAGCCACTATTTTATCCTCTCTATGGGTGCTGTAAGTAGTTGCTAAATCAGCCCCCAAGGACAGGGAGTTCCTGAGAAAAGTTAGCCACCAGTTTATCTGGTGCTCCACCGCAAACTCTCTATTGGTTTGCTGTGGTTAAGATCTTTGTTTGCATTTGATTCCACCGCCCTAGATTCAGTGGGGACTGAGTGACTCCAATTTGGGTATGGCAACCAGATTTTGATCCCAGGAAGCGGCAAGGAAGGAAAGGTCAAAAGCCAATGGGGGTAGTGGCCATTTTTCTGACTCACTGCCCGGATGAAATTGACACATTCAGAGTAACCAATCGCGCGATTCAAAGACTGATGATCCGTTGCCAGAAGGGACCAAAAAAAGGTATAAAGGGCACAAGGACACCAAACCCAGGAGAACAAAGACTATCGACGACTGTGCGCTGTGTGGTGTGCAATGAGTGTGAATTCAGATGATATCCTTGACTCTTTCCGTGCCATCGTTGAAAGGTCCTCGGAACACGGCTTTTTCCATAGACTGAGAAATATAACTAATTGCTAGATGTCTGCCCGGGATGTGGGAGCAGGCAAGTAGTTCAAGAAGTGTAATGTAACAGGAATCAGAGCCAGGGAACCTTTGAATGGATTTGAAGCGACCTCCGAAATTTCGTGGCTCAGACAGAGTACTTGTTTGTAGTGTTTCCTTTGCCTTGGCTCAAGCCAAGAAGCCAGGCCAGCTAAGCCATGGCTTCATCGAGCCAGGCCAAGCCATCATGCTGGTGTGACCTGGCCCTGGCTTCCGGCTTGATAATTCCTAGGACTGATTTCGTCTAGTTTGTTAGAGAGAGCCAAGGTCAGATTCAGCCAGATCATTTGAAAACCAAGACTCTGGGTGAGCTCCGGTTGAGATGAGGCCACTAAGCTTACCTTGATTCACAGTTGACATTGCCAGTATGTGATTTTGTTGACCTGTTTCATCATCCTTGCACAGTAGCGGCTAGGTGTCAATTCCTTGGTGATGAAAGCCAGCGACATTCACCCAGGACAGCAGCAGTTGCAGAGTTTACGGTGGTATACTCACAAGACCTTGGTGAAATGTGCACTAGACATCCTTGTTGAATATCTGGTGAAAGAAAGGAGGATGTGCAGGTGGGTGTACCTAGTTGTCATTCCCGGGTTCGCTGGGCTGCATGGTGCTGACAGCATACGCGAAAGTGGACGTGTCAGAGCGACACCAAGGAGGCAGATGTGAGTGCTGTAGAGCCGCAGATTACGAGTGTGACACAGGTGAACCACATCGCTGCAAGTGTCCAAGCTGCCAAGTTACATGCAAGGAACAAAGTGGCACGAGGGAGCACATAGGCCTTCAGAAATGCGGTTGACAGGAGGGGAGAGGCATGGTGGATGAGTCCACAGGCAGGTTTGAGTGCACTGAATGCCTTTATGACTGCACAAAGTTGATGTAGATGTGCATGGCAGGGGTGGAGGCTGTGTCAAGGCAAAGGGGAGCGTCAACAATGGTGGGGGGAGGGCATGGCGGGACAGGGACGTGGATGAGTGGGGTGTGGGTCGGAGATGCACAGCACTGGCAACACTAGATGGCAGGGTGACGGGGTGGATGAGGAGGGGGCAGACCAGAGATGCGTGGCGCTGGACTGTGCTATAGGCAGGATGCAGAGTGGAGAAGGGCGGTGGGTGGTGTTGGGAGCGCAGGGAGGGCCAGCGTGCAACATGGGTTAGAATGTACCCAGGTACGACTGGGGGTGTACAAAGGCTCTATTCGACATTTCGGCAGCCGCCAAATTTTTGCGTGACACTTCAAAAATTTGGACATTCAAACCGAAATTTTAGTCTTTTTGGCACTGTATGAGCATTTCTGGGGCCTGTGTGACGGCTTGAAGGTTCAACAGAGGCCAGAGTGACGCGTGACATCGACCAAAGTTCTTGATCGACAGGGGGGTGTGTGACACGTGACTGCTGATTTGAACGAAATAGTACAGTACGGCGTGGTTTATGAGTACACCACCAAAGTGCCATTATGTTGGGTGCAGCTGGGACCGTCACGCCGCAGGCACATGAAGCGAAATGTGTCCACACCTGGGACCTATGTGGCCACCAGCTGTTCAATGCAGCTGATTTTCCAGCTGACCACCACCTGGTGTACCATTGATTGGACATGTATTCATGCCAGCTGTCCTCAACTTTGCAATAATAATATTATGCTTGTCCCTAATCTGTATAATCACCGTCCAAATCAATATATCCATCATCCGACTCGTCCGAACAGCTAGACAGGGAATCCTCTTCAACGTTGGACTGCCCCTGTGCCGCCTTTGCCTTTTCAGTTGGTTGAATTATTCACCTAGCTCGACTAGCAGCTATGGAGTGTGTGGGAAGGCGAAGAGCCCTACTTTTTGGCTGCTTCCTAGTTACTTCCTTTCGAGTCTTGCGCGGCCTTGCCTCAATTTCGTCCTCATTGCCATCGTCCTCGGGCCGCTTCCGCTTTTTGGCTGCAGCAGCTTTTCGACTGGCCTGTTTCTCACGAAGATTGGCGGCCAACTCGCAATGCTTTTCCTGTCGTTCGGAAAAGAGGAGGATGGGAGCTACTAAATCTCTCGGAAGAGTAGCGCGTAGGAGGTGAGAATTATGAAATGTATGCATATTGATGAAGAACCGGTCGAGCGGCTGGTGAATGATGTACTTCTCAATCTGGTCGGATTCAACGTGCTCCTGCATGCGCAAACACTGGCCTGAAGCTTCGCACTTTGCAGAGTTGCAGTCATGCTGGACATTAAACTTGAACTTGATGTTCTAAATGCTTGATCAGTTGCGGGTCAAGTCAATTAGGAATATCGGGACAATACCTTGGCCGAGACAATTGAAAAAGTTATTTCGGAGTCGCGGCGAACCAAAACTGGCATCCCAAATGTCTCGTCCCGAGTGCCGAGAATTTGGAAGAGTTCCAACACAACAAGCACCACCTTGCCGGAATCAACCAGAATGTCAGAAATTCGGCCAGAAATTATAGACAAGTCCTAGAGTTGCCTTTTAGTAGCCATGTTGAATAAATATCGTTGAACAGCTCACCGTGGTGGTTGGAGATGCCGCAAACACCCACGAGCCGAGTAAGCACTCATCCAGTGACTCGCTAATCACAGATGAGCACTTGTTCCACACGGACTCCGAATCGTAAAGTCCAAAATTGATAGCTTGGGCAGCGCTCGTTGATCTCAATGTAAAGGTCTTCCTTGGGCCTTCACCTCGCTTCATGCTGACCAATTTGAATTCCCCTGTGAGGTGGAAGTCAATGAAAAAAGACAATAATGATGCAAGCAATCCATACCAGGCTTCGTTGAATTCAGCTCGGTCCACCCCAGGAGTTTTGTAAAATGGGATGTTCGGCCATAAAATGTCGAACACCACTCCCTGCTCGTTCCCATTTTCCATCCTCACCAACAGGCCACCATCCGCCAGTGAGACGATGTTTCAAACCCTCCTGGTCCCCCAATTGTAGTGCGGTGTCTCTGCTCGGCGCAAGATGATTGGACAAAATGGAGCAAAATCGGAAAACTCCATTGAAGGACTCAAAATCCTCCGTAGCAACGCCAATGAGGGGACCAAATTGAACCACATTCTCGTCTGCATGGACTAATAAATGATACTTTATCCTTGTCATTATTTTTGAAGGGTCAATTGTGGCAAAAATGTCAAGAACATTTGCGAGTGCAACCTGGAGATCCTGCTACACGTCAAGTTAGCACATTTAAGTCATTCGAGGGGCGAAAAAAATACCCGATATTGCCCAAGATTTCGTATTTCAGGGACCCAAAGAAGTGCCGAAAGTTCACCAGCTGCTTTCCAGGCCATAAATTGATCATCCGTTACACTACATTCAAGGGTGGCCTAAACACAGTTTGGGTAGTTGAGTTTAGATATGCGTAGACATGTTTAGTCGGCCACACAGATCCCATTTAGATGACTACACACAGTGTCCGGGTAGCTGGGTGTAGCCAAAGCGTAGACAACTACACAGAGTCTGTATATGTCAGTGTAGTGAGGGTAGGTACATCCGCAGAGCTGCACAGACTAGAGTTTCTCTTGCCAGCTCAACATCCGCAGCGGTTGTTGTTACAGTATCTTAATCCTGTGGAGATGACTACACAGACCTACCACGACCTACACCGACCCATGCTGACATGCACTGACATATACTGACCTGCCCAGAGCTATACAGAGCTACACAGAGCCTGTCCAGCCACCTACACAGAGCGATCTGTAGAGGTCTGTGTAGGTACCTGAACCAAGCCTCTGTGCAGGGAGGGTCTGAATGCAGTGTTACCAGGCCGTAAATGTGGAATATGTTCGTTTGTGCGAGAGTTTTCAATTGCCGTCCAATCAGGGAGCCGGCATATTACATGATATAGGCAGACCGGATAGGGTGGATCGAAAGTCCATCGATGCTTGTGGACTGGAGGCGAAGGGCGTATGTCTGCTTCTGCTCTGCAGACCAAGGAGTGTGCGTTATATGCTAGACGTGTTTGATAATCCCAAGCAAGATTGTGTGCAAAATCTCGATGGGCGTGTCTTTTGTGGGATCAAAACCTGGGCAATTCAACCGTCAGTTTACGAGGAATTTCAACCCAACAGTAGACGTCAATCTTTTATTGTCAGAAACCCACTGTAAATACTGTCCCGGTTTTCCACTGTCCATTGAACCAGTTCTTTTTGAATTTCCTCGACCGAGCGATTGGGATCGTCTTTTCGCATTTCCTTGAAGGCCGTCAATCCAAAACTGTGTGTACACATCCTTGACTCCAGTTGCCGTCTGTAAATCTTTGACGGGTTTGATAACGCCTGAGCACGCGAGTTTGACCTGCTTCTCGAGTTCGAGAATAATGTAATCTTTGGTGCGAGGAACACCAGCCTTGTCAGGATATTTGAGTCGGGGATCAATGTTGGAGAAAATAAATACCTCAAAGAATGCATGGTACCCCTCGTCTGTCGCTTTCTCCATTTAGGTTCCACCGACTCGACACTTTCGACAAAAACAATTACCCTTTCCACCAATATAGGAAGAGATCTCGCTCTACATCGGATTGTCAGAAGGGCCAGCATTGCAGTATATGCAGAAGCAAGTCGCATCTCCGGACTCATCTCGAACTTCGACAGGGTCGGTATGTGTTTCCCTGGCTTCCTCGTCAGTTCCGTGGTCTGGCGAAATGCAAGAAATAAAAATATTAACTCGACCGCTGCTTTGAACTCGAGGAATTGCTCAGAAACAGTTGCATTGGGGGAGGTAGAAATGAAATGAACATGAAACTCCTGCTGGAGGACCTTGCGCAGTAAATTCTGGTGTGTCATGTACGCATTCCAGTGTTTATTCCAGGACTTGCTTCGATTCCCGGAGACGTCATCTGCAAAATAATTGACAAAGCTGGAGTACATTGGGCGGCCAGCGGCTATTTTCCGTTTTGGATTTGGCATGCGGGAAGAGTGGCCAGCATCCATAGTTGATGCTATACCAATGTATTAGACAGAAATCTTGGACGGTAACAATACACACCTCCCCATTTGGGAATTTCGCCCGCCTGTTCAAGATCGTGGTAGTTCTCTGTCAAATCTTCGGCGCAGATAAGTGTGGTGCAAGCATCGTTCACAGTGGCTAAATCCTACTGAGAGCTTTAGATAAAGAAAATATTTCAAAGGCAGAACACTGAACCTGATCATCAAATGAAACGGAGAATGCATCTGCGTAAAGTCTGCCGCGAAATGTGATCCAACGAATTGGGATCACAAGCTTGCCGTCGCGGAGTCGAGCAACCTCGTTCACATAGTAGTGTCTCACTCCGGCATCGTACATTGGGCTCAGGATGTCGAGGTCCATGTTTTTGCGCCACTTCTCAGCATGCCAGATCTCACGAATAATTCCATCTTCGGGAATTTCTGGATACACGTGAAGGAGTTTGCGGGTTGTCGGATTTGCCCAGTCCTTGTAATAAAATAGTTAGTTCAGTGAAATATTGGAAAGAGGAGTGTGAAAAGACCTTTGCAACAATTGCCCTCGGATCATTCATGAAACATACATTCCCCAAAGGAGACTTGCAAGGGATGCTCGGAGTCCCACACTGAATACGTAGTTGCTTTTGAACTCGTCGGAGATGATCAAACGATGGAACATCTTTGCATCTTGCTTCCTTCAGAACCCATAGAAAAACACGCATGAGCGAACTGGAAACACGCAGCCTGGGAAGATTGTCCAAAGTGTCCAGAAGAAACATCTCGGGTGAAGTTTAAAAGCTGTCAGAAAGCACATTGAGGAGCATATACCATTTTTTGACGGATACGGAAACCATTCAGTCTCGGCGGCAACTGCTTGTCCGGGATTTTGAATTTCTTGAGGTTCTGGGTCTCTGGAACCTGTAATTAGTGTGTGAGTAATAAATATGAGTGCATTGGACAAATATTAAATGAAACACAGGAGAGCAATTGCGCACTTGGGCGCCAAAGCAGGACGCGGGTCCAAATCTGGCGCCCACCATCACGCCAATCATGTGATCGAAACGAACCATCGCGACCTGTCCCAAACCTCCACTTCCAAATGACGGAAAGCGTCGGACTCACCAACATCCTGGATAATCTTTTCCAACCAATCGTCCTCCTCGTCCTCTCCATCAGTGTTCTCAACCCCGAAGCCCAGCTTCCTCGCCGTTGCCTCCGGATTCCACAAGCCAAAGATTTCGGCCTCCTTGCGCAATTGCTGCTCTCGCATCTCTGGCTTTTTGACATCCCCCGCACTGAAATCCGCCCCGTTGATTCTGTAGTCCTCCCACATATCTTTTTCCGCTTCACTGATCTGGGTCAAAGACGTGCCGGCAACGGGCCTCGGAAAATGCGGAGCGACAAACTGGATTTCTCGGAGCTTGTCTGTCGCAGAAGCGGCCTCCCTCTCCTTCTCAAGGGTCCTCCTCCTTCTTTCTCTCTCCTTTGCTAGCTCTATATTCTTCAAGTGGGGGGTTATGGTCAAGTGGCTTGCCCCCTTTTTAACGAGAATCCAGTCTCGGCGTTCTGGCGGAAAATGATCGTTGCAGACTCTACACTGGAGGCGAGTGCGATCTTCACTGAATCGGAAGTCTGGAGTCCACAAATCATCATTCCGAGCACTCGTCACTCAAAACTGGATGGTTTACCCTCTTCATGAAGATTGCTCGTTCCTTTCGGTGGCACCAGGCAAGAGGCAAAAACGACGTGGCGTAGAGGCTTCAATCGGTGGCTGAATTGCACTGCCTGCTTGTAATTCGAGTCTATTCGACTTCAAGGAACTGGAAGCTATTGCACCCGTTTTCCCAATTAGGAAGCGGCAAGCCTATAACTGCGTGCAAGTAGACGCGTTTTTCAGTCCCCAACTGCCTCGATTTCACCAGTCAATATGTCTACTCGCCCAAGCACCCCCTTTGATTCTGACGATGACATGCGCAAGTTGCAACACCATGACCCAGGAGACCCCGACGGCTCCCCGACCCAGCGCCGGCCCAGAGCGAAACCATGCAGCCATGGCTGGCGATGACAACACAGGCTCCGACAATGACCAGGGGGCCGGCGCCGCCCTTCGCCTTAATCTGGCGCTGCCGAACCAAAACGTGGTGGCTGCTGCGAACACTATGCAGAGAAGAAGCGCCTTCGTGCACACCAACTCACAGAGCTCGATGCATTCTTAAAAGTCGGTCTCGTTTCAGCCACTACTGCTTCCAATCTTACTCTCCTTTGCTCCAGGAACCCGCCTCGCTGCGAGAGGGCCAAGCTGCTCACCAATATTTTCGCTTTTGGCAACCAACTCCAGCAGATTGTTGAATCTAAGCCTGGGTTTGAGCTTTCTTCCGATCTCGAAGTGAGTTTCTCTACCGCTCCATCAATTCGATTTATGAACTGGAAATACAGACGAACATTCAGAAATATGCCCCGCCATTCTCTTGTCTGACAAGATCAGTACATACAAGGGATAAGGCCCCACAATGTGTCTTCTGGTGTGTCCCTTCTCGTTCGATACTGCAGTGTAACATTTACATGCACCCCTTTTGTTCCTCAGGAGGTCATCAAGCGCCTCCGGTTCGACATCCCCGTTGGGTTGGAGAGCATTCCCACGGACTGGGGCAAAGTTGTCTCCTACGCCGAATTCTCACTCACCCAGAGGCGCTCCAAGATCAAGAAGGCTGTGAGTTTGAATTCCCATTACTGTCCAGCTTTCTGCAATTGACGGTTCCTAGATTCGTTCCAGCGTCAAGTTTCACGAAGACAAAATCACCAAGAAAGTCACCTACGCCAACGATTCCGAGCATCAAAACATCTTCGAACTCACCACTGCCATTGTTAAAGGCACACAATGTGTTGTCAATGTTACGCTAGGTGCGCGCGTCGCTCTGATGGTGTGTTCTTATTTACTTTTGATGGGTCCATGGACCTGACTCAGATCCACTTCAGCGCAAGGTTTATTTCAAGAACCCGGGCTCCAATTTTTGGGATAAGTTGGATTTCAAGCTCGAAAATATCCATAACGACGCGGATGGCGATGCCAAGAAACTCGTGAGGTATGTTTCACCGCACGTTGACTGATCAGACGTACTAATTATTCTGCAGGGCTTTCCGCCATGTTCTTGAGCAGGACCAAGCAAAGCACGGAAAGAAAAACTACAAGGACTCCGACATCGAGGGCAAGGTCGACCCGTTCCAGCAGAAAGTCGACGACATCATCGACATCAAAGCGATGGATGCTGCCACGTCCGCCCAAGACCAGTCCGGTGACGCGTAGATGGTTGGAAGTGCTTAGATGAGCCGAAACGAATGTACCTCATAGATCTCTTGCTTAGAATTCATACGCATTCACTGATTCAATTCGAAATCCACAAAAGCCCGAGAAATAATCAGAATCATATTAAGACATGTGTACCGACACATAAATGCCAGGCGCACTTGGTGGCTGGCCACCAGCCGGAAGTGATTCCACAATGCCGCTATTAGAACCTGAACCTGGGGGTCAGCTCACCGGCATATGGCCGCCACTCGTCGGCGACATGCGATGCACATGTTGGCTGCACCTGACAGCTACGTGTCTCGCAAATGGCGGTGTAGCAAGTTGCTTCAATGGTGTGGCGGGCAGCTATCGAAGCAGGGAAAGGGGGGCGGGCATTCAGTGGATTCGGCATTGACGGGCACATCAGGAAAAAGTCCTGGAGCCGTAGTTGCCCGGCTAATTATATAGTCGCTGGTAGCTGTCGTAGCTGGTGTAGCTTGGTAAGGTATTATATAGTGCCCTGTAGTCAATATAGCTTACTATAGGAACTATGTACAAACAATATTGTTTGGCGCGGCGAACATGTTGTACTATGGTGTCCAGTGTCACTGCTACGGGCATTATGAACCCATGGGCGACGTACCACAGCATATTATACTGAGCTCGAGTTTAGTACACATACACCACTGACATCCTGAATCCCCTTGCAAGGTGTTCGGACCAAGCCAGTGCCGGGATTTACGGCGCGGCCAACGCGGCGTAATAACACTTTGATCAGGAGTTTATCGAGCGAGGGACAACCAAAGAAACGATAAAGTGTCTGTCAAAAGGATTATGCAAAATATATGCACGGACGTCAAGACGTGACGGAAAACTTGAAGATGCGCCAAGTCCGCGGCGGAGTAGCTCGGCCCGATCAGTACATGTGACATGGTCTGTGCGCATGTTGATATTGGACAACACTTTTTGATGCCATCTTTGTTGCTTTCTTTCCCTCCTCCCTTCTCGTCCCGGACCCCGCCTTCAATGCTACTGCGCCAGCACAATCTGAAGGCAACAACAGCCAACAACTGCACCCCCGACCGTTCTCAAGTAGTCTCGTGGATGTCCGATGTTCAGCATATTGCTGCCTCGATCCCACAATGTCCACCTCCTCCTGCCGCCGCACGAGGCTTTGACTTCCCCTCGCAAACGTCGCTACGCCTCGCCAGTCTCTCAAGTCTTCCGGCATGACTCTCTAATTCCTTGCCTCTTACCCGCGCCGCGTCTTCACCCCGATTTGCATCAAGCGTTCTAGAAGGCTTCGATTCTTCCTTCAAGAGCCATCAAGCCCTCCATCAATGTTTCGAGTCCTTATGTCGTCAATCCTTTCTTCAAGCAACATTCAAGCCGTCATTCTGATGTCCTCTCGAGATTTGTTACTCCTGCGCGGACCGTCACAGCTAGACTGGTACCCGACAACACTGGTTTTTTTTTTTTTTTCTGGAGGGGACCGGGCGATCCGACAAGCTTCACATACCACATCCGCAAGATGAACTCAACCTCTGTGGCAATATTCTAGCAAGCCCCAGCTTCAAGTCTTCAAGCCAATCCACGCAAAATAGAGTGTCTGTCTCCCCTAAACTCAAGTCCCCCTCCCTTCCTTTTGCGATGCCCATATTATAAATTTATTGTACTTTTGCTAGCTGGCATCAATCTACTTTGTTTGCATTATTTTGTGAAGCTGAATGAACAGCAAGATGGTAAGAAGGACAGAAAAAGGTGCACACTACGCCGGCTACACAGTGCTATGTACGCTATATAGGCTATGATGCTATAACACTACGAAACTATATTGCACTACAGAGTTGTCAGGTGCTGCTACATCAACCTATATAACAGGGGGTTGTCGACAGCGCTACGGGAACTATATTAACTACATAGTACTATGTATTCAATGGGATTTTTCCTGATGCAGTATGGCATAGGTACGGCGGCATCGGGAAGAACGGCGGCGGCAAGGGCCGTGTGACGTGGCGTCGGCAAGCGACGTGAATACTCAAGGTACGAGTTTTGTAATCCCGAGGATTCGCAGCCAATATGTTGGTTGCAGGCGGCAAGTACGGAACGGCCCTCCAAGCAGCATCATATCAGGGGGGACTGGGACTCGTCACATTGCTTCTCGGGAAGGGAGCAGACCCGAATGCACAAGGTGCGAGTTTTGATATCCCCAAGATTTGCAGCTAACATGCGGAATGCAGGCGGCGGATACGGAACGGCAGTCGAAGTGGCCTTGATTAACGGAAGTGTGGGTCTGGTCAAGCTGCTTCTCGAATATGGAGCAGACCCGAATGCTCGAGGCACGAGTTTTGAAATCCTTAGGATTTGCAGCTAATGTGTGGACTGCAGGCGGAAAGCGCGGGAAAGCACTCCAAGTAGCGTTGTTACTGGGGAAGACTGGAACTCGTGATGCCGCTGCTTGAGAAGGGAGCGGACGTGAATGCTCAAGGTACGAGGTTTGTATTCCCGAGGTTTTTTTAGCCAACATGTTGACTGCAGGCGGCGAGTATGGCACGTCAAGATCATGTTCTTCAGCAGGATGGTTTGCCACGGAGAACGACACTGGCATTGTTAGTCGACACTGATAATAGTGACTTGAAAGTTATGGGAAGCAAGGGACAGGACCCACATGTGGACAGCATTTTTGTACGCGAGCGCGTTATTGTTCCAAGAATATATTTGTAGCCACAGTCAGTGAACCTGAGATTGCCGTTGAAGCAGCAGGAAAGAGCACAAGGCAATTCAGTGAGAATGAGAGAAACCCAGACGACGAGAGTCCAATTGTGGTCATTTTGCAGCCGGGAAGGATGGGGGGGCATTTTCTAGAATCGCTCACTCAGAAGGTAATAACTTGAACAGTAGTGAGGTGATTCCTGTTTTACGCACTTCTCAAGGGGCCATGAGCAGCAAATCCGCTGAAATAAAAATTCCCGCTACCGTAAGGTACGGGTCTTATAGCGAGCATGATTTTTAGATTTTGGCCGTGCATCACATTTTCGTCAGCAGGTTTTGCGTAAGCTGTGATCTCTCTGATTTCTTTCTTGATCTCCCCAAAAATCTCTCGGCATATACCTCCGGCATCGTAGTCGATAATTGGCATCGTAATTTTGCTGAGGCACAGGTCCGTTTCCGTCGGTTTATTACCTTTGACCTTCGGCAGGTTATGGCACCTTGCCACGTCGTCTCTCTTCCCTCTCGTCCCATCATGTCCCTCGCCGTCGAAATGGCTGTCTGTCCCATTTGAATCGAGGCTTCAAGGTTGTCAAGAAACTGTTGGTCAATCAAGACTGTTAAAGAGAGTTAGGCCTTCAGCGAGTCCAGGTCTTGAAGTTGAATCGTTACTCTCATTAGTGTACTTCGCGAATTTGAGCTTTCTTTATTCAAGCCTCCGCCGTGGCTGGCTCCTGCACTGCACCTGTCCACTACTATGTGCTCTCTGTATCTCATCTTCTCTCATCACTGTTGTCCTCCCCCCACTCAAACCAGCACGCGCCGCAGAAGCACGAAGAATCCTATTTAAGTTTGCTGTACACATGACACCGTGACGTGCAGCCAAGATACTGACCGATTAGCCGCAGCTCGGTGCAGACGCAGTTAGCAGTGTACAACTGTTACGGCTCTGCCGCCTTGAGGTGTGCAAGGCATGCGCTGCTTCTCACCGGTGCGTCTCCCATCCCTTAACCTCCTTCACCGCTGACTAGCTAACCTTTGTGCAGGCGAGGATCTGCGCAGGGTACATTGCCTGCTCGTCACATTGATGCGGGATGGTCAACTCCGCGCATGGCGCAACTATCTGTACGGGTCAGGAGGTATTGTCTATCCTGACATGACCGCGTGCGCGGTCCTTCCCACCAGAGCCAGCATTGTTGTGTTGTCCTTCCTTAGCCTACACTCCACAATAACACTATATGTCCCGCAACATACTGGCATGCATCATTCCAATGTTCTTTGTGTGTCCGTAATATAAGCTTAAGCTATTCGAGAAGTCAGATGTTTTTCGAGATCTAGATCATTTGAACAAACAAATGAATATACCTTTGACAAGCTGTCGTACAGGCCCTGCTCAAGACCTGCCTCGAAAACCGACCCGCTGTCTGTTTGATGTTCCATTCTCATCTCGAGAAACTTAACAGCGGCACGTGCTAGGCCCACCTTTGTTATCCTGGTGAATCGGGTCTCGACATCCCACAATTGCTCACAGTCCCTATCATACGCAACTCGGGATTTGGGAATCTGGATAGAAGAATATAATGTTCGGAATCGTGATGCAGCTCTCCCTTCTTGGCTCAATTCTCCTGGCAGCCCATAGACCTGCATAGTCACAATCAAAGCTTCTGGCCTTCATCCTCATCCCATCGACTGAAACTCTTGCTTTCCCGCCTTCTATTTGCACTGGCAGCTGTTCCGTGTCCCGTTAATCCTCGAGTGCGTGATTGGCTGATTTTTGTTTGCCATGCAGCCGGAGTGAAGCCAGCCTCTCATGGACGGACACTGCAAATATTCCATGCTCATACTTCGCATTTTAGTAGAGAAATGTGCTGTAACGGAAACACGCCTTCGTGACACTCAGACGCATTCTCATTTATTCCTCCATGCTCTCCCGTGCTTACCATGATTTTATTATGCCATCTCCATGCCCCATACCCATTCCGCCCGAATTCTTCATCTGACACCCCATCAGATCCCCGCACTGCCTCTTTTCCGTAGTATAAATAGTGAGCTGTATTCTGATAGGTTCTTCGGTCAATCTAGTACTTACACCAGTTCTTTTGCTTGAATCTTGTGTGCCGGAACTCGACGTACTCGCTTCCGTCACATGTGCAGGCTCATCCTGTTGACATTCAAAAACTCGATGTTACAATAGTCTCTAACTCACTGGTTTTACCATCGCTAGTTTATTCCTGAATTCGCGTATGCGCTGTTCAAACTTGGTTCAAGACATGGTCGTAACTTCTGGTGTCTGCCACAGCCCTGGCAGTCAAGTGTTTCATTTGAGCCTACATCTTGCTCGAATAGTTTTAGCACAATATATTTGTTGGACGGATCACTCCCTCCTTCTCCTATCCCTTGTCATTGAGGGCAGGTCATTCCCTCTGTTTAAGTATCAATCTTGAGTAGTACTCCGGGTGTTGAAAGATCTGTTCTGAATGCCTCTTGTTAGACAGAGAATGGAATAAATCCCAGGGAATTTCGGTAGCGGGCCGTGCCGCTCGTCGGCCTTACCGCTTTATAAAAATAGAACCCCAGCTGGGATCTAAAGTGGCTGGCAACGCCAATCTCCGGACTCCAGAGCCCAGATTTGTTTTGCACGTCACAGCAGGTCAAGATGCCGCAAAGATGTCGTCAGGATGCCGTCCAGACTCCAGAGTGTTGTGCATGGAGTTCTTGGCCTGCAGTTTGAATTGCTGTGTTTGCCTTGATCTTACTAAGCGCAGAACTGTAGGAGGTTTCTTCATCGAGGGCACGGGAAGAACATGCCGTGCCGACGTGCCGGTACGACATAGCGACCGCCGACCAGAAAAATCGAGAACTTCCTTCTCTTCTGACCACCACATCCCGTATCGGTCTTCATGGCGCTAAGCCGCTCACTTTTCCCCCATGCAGCCAAAGTCCTTGTGGCGCTCCATGTGAACATGTTAGGGACGCCCCACTGGCGGGCTGGCAGGTACAGTATGCATAATCACACAGGGCTATGCCTTGCAGGCCATCCAAATCGCGATTCGCGAACTTCGAAACTGGATGCTCCGGACACACTCCACACATCGTTTCCCTGTATTTCAGGCGTCTTATCTGGCCTGCGACTTCGATCACAAGCCTCTGACTCAACGTATTATTTCCGTAATATCCACGTCATACTCGACCCTTGATCATATCTGCGGGCTTTCGAAACCTGGATCTCTTTATTAATATCCCAATATCCAGGGACCGGGACCTGAACCAGGATTTCTGAAACACCGGTCCTTGGAGCAGAAAAACCCACCCTCCCCGGGGTTTCTGTGCGGGCTGCACTTTCAAATCCCGCTTGGTGTGAACTTTTGACTCTCATCGCGACGTTGGGCCAGCTCCGATGACATCAGGTCAAGACAAGAGCTGCTGTCATGATTGTCATCAAATACTGGCAATTGGCGTGCACTCACTTTGATCCAGCCAGGAACGCTTGTGCTGACGTGCCTCCAGGCTGTATACCATCGTCGAATACCACCAGGTTTATCGCCGCAATCCATTTCCCATATTTGGCAACTGTTGCGTGGAGAACTCTATAACGACCAGGAATGTTGACCAGAACCGGCTGGTAGGCGGTAAATATAACCTTATGCAGAAGATTCCCGACTTCGTTATCACCTTGCGTTTCATCTGGCACGGGCTGGAGCCTCAATCATCAGGCCCATGTCGAACCGGGAGCAGATGGGACAGGAAGAGGAGCCACCGAGATGACCGGCCCAGAATATACGCCTATAAACGTCACTTTAACGTGACAGCGTTCAGGCCCAGCATTCACCGTGTCCTTTTAAAACCGCTCTACTTGCGCTGATCACTCAATTGCCTCATCAGCCACACAATGTTCCAATTTTCGTCTATGTCATTTCACCGAACCATCTGAAGGTCGACCTTCGACCCCATACGCAAGCCATGGAAATCCCAGTCCCTCCTGCTAGCTGTGTGCGCACGGAGAATGCGCTCAATACCAGCCCATTCACGCTCCCACTATTCGAAGTATTGACTGCGGTAGAGACGAAACCACGTTAACTTCCTCATGCTTCGAAAAGCAAAGATACGTACACGAAGCGACAGAAAAAAAGGTATTTAAAGGCTCAAGGTCCTCCATCTCTTTCTTAAGGTCTTCCTCTAAAAGTCCAGGTCTCTGCAACTCCAGCCCATCTCAACTAGTCTTATCGAACATGCCTGGCATTGCTCTTAACCTCGTATGCCTCGGGCTTGTGGTGCGTAAATTTTATCATGAAGCCATCTATGCCAACATTGAATCGAAATCATGATAGGCTGCCTTACGTTGTGCAACGGCTGCTGGACCTGCGCCAGTGCTGCTCGGCACTGCTGCCAATTTTGCGGTCCTCGCCAAAACCGGGGTGTCGACGGTCCCAGCCTCCGCAATTAGTGAGGATCCGTTCGATCCTAACATGAAATTAATTTTTTTAACACACTCCGCAGGTGGTAACGTCGGAGTCAGTCCTGCGACAATCGAGCTCTCTCACGGGGTTCAGCCTCATCCAAGACGCCAGTAAACAATTCTGGACTTCGACCCAAGTCAACGGTCATCTCATGGGAGCCACCGATGCTTTGCCCACCCCAGGACTTCTGACCCTTGCCGTGTTGGACATGCAAACGGCGTACACCGACGCGTCAAGTAATTCTCGCGCCTCCATTGCCGTTTTCAACGAATATTGATAGTACCTTTAGACCGGCCCCTCCCCAACTTTTTGGAATTGAAGGCCGGTGCGGTGGCCAAATTCCCCGTCTTTCCATTTGTTAATATTGCTTGGCGTAGGTCTCATCGGGGGCTCAATACTTGTTCCTGGGCTCTACAAGTGGACGACTGGAGTGACTATTACAACTGGCATCACACTTGCTGGTGGCCCTGCAGACAGTATGTCTTTCACAACATTCGTCGTCGCACCGAGATTGACCGGTTTCATATTAGCTTGGATTTTCCAAATTTCCGGAGGTCTCGTCCAGGCTTCAGCCGTCACGATGACCCTCATAGGTGGTGCTCTCTCTCAGAACATCATCTGGGCCGTCGCCGGCACGGTGTCTGTGGGAGCAAATGCCCAGTTCGCAGGGAATATTCTCGCGCAAACCAATGTTGTGATAGGCACCAATGCGATCGACAACGGATGCATCTATGCCCAGACTGACGTAGCGTTGGAGAAGGCGACAGTATTGTGCTCGGGAGGCGCCGTGCCGCCGGTTTCTTCTTCTGCCGGTTCCTCCTCGGCGAGTACACCGTCGGGAGGTTCTTCAAGTTCGCCATCCGGAGGGTCTTCATCGGCCCCTGTGAGCTCTTCGTCGGCTCCTGTGAGCTCGACATTCCTGCCGACTTCCTCGTCGAGCCCAACACAGCGCCCGAGCAAAACCTTCTCCCATCCCACCACCACTTCCACCTACCGTTATTATGGGTATTAATGTGGTGTCATAACTTACCCACCTAGACGATGTGACCTCGGTTGAACATTTACCGTAGTTGCAGTCCCGTTCTATATTTACCATCCCTTGTCGCTCGTCTCTGGATATACATTTCATCCCATAGTGCCTTTTTTCGCGCATTTCAAGCACCTCCCATAAGAAATGAAATACACTCGTGGAGAATGGCTGCTCACTCCAACACAATTCGCGGAAGACACCGTAAAGTCTATGGAGCATCGGTGGTTCAACCCCATCTGAGGACATATTGGTTGTTGCATATGATTTTTTTGCCTCAAGATGAATTACGTTGATCAAAAATCAGATGGAGACGCGTCCATTGGATTCCAGGGCTCGCCGGTTTGATCTAGCGGGCCACTGTACTGGGGTTCTATCCACCAGAGAACATCCTCGCCATTTTTGTTCCAATATCGGCAGCTAAATGAACACACGGTGAATACGCCAACAGCGGGTCCAGATATCGGAGATATTGCATTATGCTTAAGCTTGCTCACCATTTCCATGCGCTTGACGTTAGACGTCGGTCGGTACAGCCGTGACAGACCCAAAATGGAGTTAGTTCGAGCAGCTATGACATCTGCAATGAGGAAAGAAAGATCCTCGTGGAGTATGACAGCTCCCTCACACAATTTGACGTGGCGCCAACCCGAATGTACGGGAGAGTCGGTGGTCCGATTCCACCCCAGGACAATCCACCGTTTGGCGTCAGGATCACGTCTGCCCATGAGTTGCTCCGGTAATGCACCGTCGCGTAGTCAGAACGTTTAGGAAACGAATAAAAACTCACGCTCAATGACTCACTGGGCCGGAGAACATGGTGTGTCGAGCAGCACAAGCAGCAAGTAAATCTTGCCAAATTATTCATTGTCAAGTCACCGTGGAATCGGACCAACTCGAATTTAATGCCTTACTCACCGCCCTACGTTCACCCTGACTGCCTGCGGGAGATCCTCTCCGTCAATTGGAAAATTTTACCTCGCGCACGTATCCAACCGATTACCGACCCAATCCAAGTCCTCGTTGAGCAAGGCAGCTCACTTGTTCCGCGAACTTCTATGGGTTTCTTTGATAATATGGGAGAGACGACTCGTCCGAAGGACGTGATAATCCCGTGAGAGCTCCGTTCTTGCCATTTCTTCCTCGCTGCGCGAGCTTCCGGGAAGTAGAAAAATAGACACTTCGCCGCAGAAGAATCAGAAAAATTCGAATTCGATACACAAATGACCCACCTTTTTCGATGAGTACACGGAGGAAGCGCCATAATGGATTTACACTCCAAAACGATTTGATGAAAAAAGTCACCTACATGAATTTGGGAGAGGTGGTTCGACCCAACCCTCAGAACGTGCTGAAGTTCCCCAAAGGTTTTTACTGGTTGATTGCTCGGCAAACACCCTGATCAGGAGTAAAGTAAATTATGGTTAAACTTGAAGAAGAAAGAGACGCCTTGAACTAGACCGCTGGGGTACCCAAAGTAGACCAAAGCTAGAAGAAAATAGGTACCACCTGTCTTGGCACGAAGTGCTCGCAGAACCTCCATGAACGCGCTCAATGAATCGAAGACCATGAGAGTTTGAACGATTATTGCGCGTCGATGGAAGGTGCGGTTGAGAAGCGCGGTATTCTAGATACAGCGCCGTCTTTTGCAGCTGCGACAGGGCGGGCGAGACAGCGGAGTCGCGATGTCAACGAGAACTAGATATAGAATGCCAATGCCATGTACGTGCGACACCCTTGCCATGCTCGCTGATTCGTTATAATTCTTTACGTCACCGCGTTGGGCGTCCTCAACTTCGCGGAGTTTGAGCCAGACGAAGTCGGGCTGCCAATGGGTCGGAGCGGTTGTATTGGCGCGGGATCCAGAGCCGGAGATTGACGTGGACGGAGCACAGAAAAGCAGATGGCGATGGATTAAATTCGAGTGACTGGTCGACTTGGACGTGCAATGAAGGCAGTGGGACTGGTCGTGGTTGGTGGTCGGAGGCAAGCGTGAGAGCTACACTGTGTGATGGCGGATCACCGGGCCGATTTGCCAAGTCGTACTCTTCTTCTCCATTGCCTCTCAGTCGTTTGCGGCTGGCTGGCGCTTCTAGGACGGTGTGTTGCTCCGCTTCACCCTAGGCGCTATACGCCGCACCCTACACGCTACAAGCCACAACCCACTGGCCGCTACAGACGCTACACCGTTTGCAGCTCGCTTTCAGCTCTCGTGGCAACCACCGACACATCCTCTACGACACATCTTGACGTACAAGACACTCCCGCCCTCGCGGCGCGTGCCACGTCCACGCGACGCGTTTGTTTGTCCCTGTGTCGCGCCGCCCTCTCTCTTGCCGACGTCACACTTTTGCAATTGACCCTCACCGCTGACGACGATTCCGCCGCCGCTGCACGTCCTTCTCACCTCATATTCGGCCCCGCGTCCCGCTGATCCAGCAACGCCGCCTCCGACTGCACGCGCGTTCCATCCGCCATCGCCGCCGCTCCCCTTTGCCACCGCTGCCCGTTCTTCTCGCCTCTACCCCGCGTATTCGGCCTGCATCCCGTTCATCTAGCAGCGCTGCCTGTGCTCGCACGTGTCATCATCGCCGCTCCCCCTTCGCTTGCTACTTCCCATCGCCTCGCCCACGCTGCGCTACTACGCTACACTTAACCGCCTACTCAGTCTACCTCAAGACTAAGCCCCATCCGTGCCTATCTGCCAAAGCCGACCCGAAGACTAACCACCTGCCCGCCCAGTCAAGCCCCTCTCGCCATACCTTCGCTTCTCGTCTGATTCCTTCCATCCCACCTTGCCCTCCCTCTTCCAAGGTCTATCCCTCTCATTTTCTGCGCCCTGACCCGGTGAGCACGAGGTAACGACCTCCATTTTGCAGATTTGATGCCCCACGTTCGCTACATTCTCCACTGCGCATGCGCCGACACCGTCCCGCCGTGACCCTGTCGCATAACAGCTGCTACAGCATGGGTAGAGCGGCTGCCCCTCAATGCGCCCTTCGTATGATCTAGGTGCGTTTTCGTACCAGACCTTTTTACTCTTCTTTTTTCCTCCTCTCTCAATGTACCGATCCTCTCCTTCCCCTCATCTTCCTTCTACGCCGCGGCGATCAGCCCATCGGCTCCGACGCTCTGCCTCACACCACCACCACCTCAGAGCCCTGCTCCCCGTTCCCGACCCCTCCCATGCGACAACTACTAGCCTTAACTAGCGTCTTCACTGCCTTCTCCCTCCAATCTTTGAGCCGCCTGCCGCCTTCAGTGTGGCTCCTTTCCTGTCTCGGTATTTCGTATCCTCCACTGAGCTCCTGGCAATTCATCGAGCTCCCCTTCCATTGTTCGATATCCACACGACTAGGGTTTCCATCACGAACCCCGGTGCATAGCTTCTCCTCCACATCAACGCTACCTCACGCTCATGGGCCATTCCTTGTTAGGTATCCGTCACCGTCTCTCGCTTCGGAAACGGCCGATTCTCGCTCATTCCGACGTCCTTCGACCCTACGGATCCGATTTGAAGACGACACTGACACTACTGATAGGGGACGCGCATGTGCAAATGAAGTGTGCCCGTCGCCTAACCCCACACTCCCGCTTACTCATCCTTCCCCGCGCAGCCCAGCATCTCTTCGATCCCTCACACGCCACGTCTGCCTCCTTTACAACCCTGCTGCGCCACCGATGCCGGCCATTACAGCAAGATCCACTGGCGCCCTCATAATCCTAGACTGGTGCATGGTATTTTACAATTAAATTTGTGTCCTTCTGAGACGCGCCGCATTCGAGCATGGCGCGCCGATATTCTCCCCTCGCTTCCCCGCATCACGTAGCCTTCGGCGCGCAGGTCCCGCCCACATTTTCTCAATGGGTTATGTCGCCGATCGCGGTCATTAACGATGGCCTTCGGTACGCTCGCATTTTCCTATAATCTCAAAATTCACTCATCTCGTCCAAAGTAGACCTACGCACCTCCCCTACGGCCATCCACAGGCAGCGCGCGTGGCAAGAGCGCAACACTCAGGGTGTGGTTGTTTTAACACCTCTTCCGTTCCTTTTTTTCCCTCTCCTTTAGCCCGCGCACGGATATTTTTATTCATTCGCTCTGATCCCCATTCTGGCCCGAGCTGCGGTCCACATCATATCGCGCGGAATTTTCCCACTTTCTGCGTCGTGCTCAGTGTAACAGCGAACAAGGACCCACCGCCCTTCATTTGAAGCGCGTTCGTCTCGTTTGCTCTTCTGTGAGCGCGCGCGCGACGGCCGTCAATTTATTCCCTTCGCCTTTTGTTATTCATCTCAATAATCTTTTATCTCCTGCTGCTGGTGCGCCTACGGTATTGTCTCCTCATTTTCTCTGGAATCTCGAAATTATCCTGCTTCAAAAGAACTCGCATCAGCCTGGGGGCTCAGTCGTACGGATATCTCGTGCGTACCGCGGATTCGTCAACCTTCCATCCTCTGAACTTTGGCAGTGTGTTTCCTTCTCAATCTTCTTCCCGGTCCGGTACGTCGTATTCGTTCCTGGAATCTCTGTACGTTTCGTTTCGTTTTCACATGCGCCTTCCACAGAGGCATGCTACTATAGCCTCCCTTTCGCACATCCCTTTCACAACTATCCCGAGAAGTTGCCGCGGCTGGGTACAAATTCACTGTATCTTTGTTTTTCGGTGAGCCCGTATCTTCGACCTCAGCATATGCTCATTCTCGTTCTCTTATCTTGTCAAAGGAGATTCTACATCTCCCACCATCCGCCGTGTGTCAAGACAGAACATCAACGTCAAATCATATCAATGCAGCTTCACGTATTTGTCCACTGTACTGATCGTCCCCGAGCATCGTGCCGGCTTTCAGGGACTGGCATTCCTTCACAGTTAGATATCGTGTTGTGCTTTTCTCTGGCATCAGAGAATGCTGGTACATCTTAGGTACATTACCTTTGGCTGCCGTTCAACATTGGTTGTGTTGACTTGTATGCTCCTGCCAAACTTCTACTTCAATCTCACACCATGATACAGCGTGTTCCCGGGGCGTCTTTCCTTCGGCACCTTCCTTATCAATCTCACCTTGTTGTATCTATTTCACACAGAACAATTTATCGGCACTTCAATACAGCTCCGATCAATGTTCGACCTGAGTCTGAACTCAAGTCATCTTGTTCCGATTCCTCCCCATCCTTCCCTCACTAACAGCACGTTGAAGTGAACAGCTACTTCGTTTTGCTTTCCTCAAGCCAACTTCAGCCTGTACTCTACACATTTTGAATTACTCACCTCTTGATAGCGAGCATCTTTTGTGTTGTTCATTTCCCACCAATCGAGTTGTGCAGACTCTTTCACCACTTCATATCGCTCCAAGCTTGCAAACTTCACCCCACAGTCCGCGAGTACCATAACTTTCTAATGAAGCTCCTTCAAAGTGTTGGCTGTGAAACTCTTTTCCCGCAGATCTCCCGCCAGACAGCCGCAGAAACCGTACGTACACGTATATCTCTGGATTTTGCATGAAATTAATTTGGCGCCGAATAGGCGCCGGTACAGGATGTCGCCCTCAATGCCTCGCGATCAAGTTCCTCGTTGCAATATAACGGGTACCCCAACTCGGGGTCAGGTCTACCAACCATTTTTCTTAGTCTTTATTTATGTTTTGATGCGTTCTAAACGAGCCGCCCACACTCCAAAGCTCAATCACCGCCATCGACGTTGATAACGAGTGCGGTGGCCGCCCAAGTGCCCAAACGTGCGTGCTCCATAATGACCGACGGCGCACCGATGCGCCTTCGGTTTCTCGAACTGCTGAGTACCATCGTCCTCCATAAGATTCAAAATATCGCGCAAATATCATACAAAGTTGGAAAAGAAACTAAGGGATGATCCTGCTCTCAAGTTGACAAATACGGCCGTATAATCAAGGGCAACTGGTTTCCGCCCTTCGGCTCCGTACGTAATGTCGGACGCAGCACTGGGGGGTCTGATCTCAATCATGTCTTCAGGGTGGGCTGGAGCGAATTCGAAGGTGCGGAGGAGTGTAAGAGGAGGGATTTTATCCTGCGTTCGTTTGTGGGTCAGCAGCACAAGAAAAAGAGAGACAGAGAGGGATCTTGAGTTTGAAGGACGCACTCCACGATAGAGAAACGGAACCCGATGCAGTTGTGGGGTCCTTGATTTACGTGAGATTTCAGTTCGAATATATTCCACTTGGGATGCAAAGCGTACCAGCAAGGAACGTCAGGAGATTCCCCCAGACGCTGGGAATTGCGCTGACTGCCTCGGAAGTGGCATCCCATCTTTCGGGTCTGTTGGACGGTTGCATAATCAGTGGGATTTCTCTCGTATTACTACGTCTCGAGTCCAACTTACCGAAAGATATCCGCATCGGCTCCCCAGATCTCTTTGTCCCGATGCACAGCCGAAATCGGAATTTGGATGAGCGTCCTTTAGGTACGCTGCACAGATCGGTCCACATCAGAACCACCCAGGAATCGAGGAAAGGAAGGAAGGCCAGGTTAGAAAACAATTTGTACATACGAGATGGTATCGTAGGACTTCCCATTCCTATCGAGATACGGTTGCTGAGCGGCAGCACGTCGTCCTCCATCGCCTCGCGCCTGCTGAATGCAACAGGGGGGTAAACACGCATGACTTCCCGGACGACGTTCTCGAGATAGGGAAAGGAGTTCAGCTCGTCCATGGTTGGGTCGTCTGTTGCAATGCTAAGAAGTTCCTCCCGAAGCTTGGATTGAACGGAAGGATGAAGCGAGAGAGCATGTAGAGCCAGGGCGGTCGCAATGCTGACATGTGTATTAGTCCAACTTGTTAGGGATGTTTCTATGCTCAAATTTACCTGGTCGCTGACGAGGTGGGTGCAACGAATGAGATTCGGTGGAAGGGGGCTGCCTGAAAGATACTTACTCTCATGCCCGGCGACGAAGAACGTCGGAATCTCTGTAAGCGGTCTTCAATGGGAATTGGATCAGGACATCGAAAGAAAGACGTACGTGCAATGACATCGGTATCGTTGAGCCTCGGTCCTCTTGGATCCCGCGGGTCGCGTTCGACTGAACCAGGAGGACAGCAGATCATGCTTGGTCACGGATATCCCACCGGCCTTGATATCAGCCTGAGTATTGACAAGTAGTTGCCGTGCGATTTCCATCATCTTCCCGCGCGCTTCGTCCATTATCTTGGCACCCGGCGTTGGCTGCAAGACATGGATGAATCAACGCCGATACTGTGACAGAAGCAGCTGCTTGAGCACTACCAAGAAGGAGAGAATGGGAATCTCCGCTTGTAACAGGCGTATAACGCTCTGGCGGTGAGACTGAGGAGAATGCATGAGGCGAGTGAGCGCCTCTTCGAGTTCGTTGATTTCTCCGTTTGGATCCAGTGCATTGAATTGGTAGTTAAAACCTTCACGCTTTGGAAAAAAGGAACAATGGCGCGACGCACAGGGGATGCCGAATATTGGGTGATGCGAGGTTGATTTTGATAGTTAATTCGAAATCTCAAGTATCCAGCTGCTGTTCAAGGAAGCTGCAAACCAAAGCCAAATTAATTAAATCGGTGTTGATACCGACGGCGCCGAAATCCAAGTTGAAATCACCCAACTCAGCTTTGATTCCTGGGCAATTTAATGCCAACTCGAAACTTGACTCTCAAGATCAACGTCGGGTCATGACTCCGATGGACTTATATTTGAAAATCTTGGGCAGGTGAATCGGGTGTCTAGCAATTTGCCTGTGGGTAGATGTTCCTGGCAAGATTGCCAAATATTGGAACATCCGACGTTGATTCCAGATGCTAAGCATCAAATTACATTTCAGGCTAGCTGAAATTTACAGCTGAAACTAGTTGATTCAGCTTTGATTTCATGGAGCTCAAAATCCAAGCTGGAATTTCTTGAATCAGTTGGGACTTCGGTGGAGTTGGATTCCTAAGCTGATACTTCGAGTCTCAAGTCAAGTCTCGAAATCAACGTCGGGGTTTCCAATATTCGGCGATTGCCGGTGTGACGTAGTCTCAGATACTCCGATAACGTCCAGAGTCATTTTTCTGAGCCATCCAAAGATTTCAATGCGTGATGAGCCGGAGTCTCCAATTTCCCGACTCCAAATATTTCGAAGCTGTACTGATTTTTATTGAAGATCTCGGTCAACCCCCAGACTTTTCGGACGGGCTTGGCAAAACGGCTTGCCCCGCTTGTCGGAGTTTGAATTTAGCTGTACAGGCTTTGATGGCTTGGGCTTGGGTGGGCTTGGGCTTGTCCTCGGCTACACTACACGTCTCCACTGTAGTTAATGTGCTCACTGCTACCTTTCAAGACATTGTTAGCATTCCCTTCCTCCACCACTCCCATCAGCACGTTCCGGCTAACCCCGTCGCCGTGATTGACGGCGACTACGAAGGCCGAACAGCAGAGTTCAACTCCTACTCTTCTGGGTTTCTACGCCCGTTTATGAGAGGTTTTTTACATTAAAATTAAGCAGTACGATTGATTTATCCTAATATGCGCGTCCCTCGACCATCCATACTGCCCTGGCTTGACTTGTTCGGCCCAAGCCGTTCCTGATCCAAGCCTTGTCTCGAGGCTACAAGATCTCAGTTCCGGTCTACATCCAAGCTCGCCCTGAAGCCCAGCTCGAATCCATTTCCAAGGTCCCCAAGCCCGAGTCTGCTATGTATTTAATAGCATGATAGCATCGTTGAACATTTGTATGCGGTTCACCCGCAACATAGCTCGGATTTCTCTTATTCCATTGACACAACTTGAATAGAATGTGGTACTCGGCGTTCCAGATTGCACCGGTGGAATTATGAGGTATGTAAACTCAGCTCAATCAGATTCCATAACACCTCTAGACCAACGTCTGCTAATGAAACTAATTCAATGTCCGAGAATCAACAGTACTTGGTTTTCCCCATGACGGCGCCGACCGCGGTTTTTCAAGGCGGGCTTTTGGGTCGCGTTTTTACCCCCACTCTTCCCCTCCTTCTGGCTAATTTTCGCGCGTTTTGGTGGTTTCCCTTGATCGATTTCATCGTCCCGCTTGCGCTTCGACGTTTTACTATCCCCACTCTTACGCTCCTTCTTTGAACCAGGTTTGGCGCGTTTTGCCGGTTTCTGGTCGTCCACTAGGTCTTGCCCCTTCCGCTTCAACGCGCCTTTGACCTCGACTCGAATGGGCTCAGTAGGAGGAAAGTGGGAAGGCCCGTCGCGCTGAAAGAATGGGGGTCGCAATTCTTCAAAAATGGTGTGGTCGCGCTTGAAGGCCAACATTTGTCGGACCAAAACGCCAGAGCGCGTACTTGTCGATGGAATGGCGCTGAACATTGCATTGAGTGCCTCTTCCCCATCTGGCAGGCATGCAACAACACTTTCGTCCTTTAGATCCTCGATCCGGTCACCATTGAGATTCAGCGGCTCCCCAAGCTCATGCTGGACAACAAGGAACTGTAGGAGAGCTGAGCCGACACCCATCGCTCTTGTTTGGCATATGTTTCAGTCAGCCTGGTCACAAGGAAGGAATAAAAATGTGAGCTGCATATTAAACAGTCGCATTTGCATAATTCTCCAGCCGTATGCAAGCCCGTTTGCTTGTTGGCGGCATGTGACTCAAGGACTTCAGCTTGAATCCAAGCCCGACTCAGGATCACCTCGAAACGATGTTAAATGCGTCCAGAAACCATTTAATAACCTCAGCATGCTCTAAGATAGACTGATATAGCTATGAGAACCTGTGGCACAGCGGATCTACCTTATTCCAAAGTTGTCTGCGACTAAAGGTGGGACAGCTGTCCATTCATTTAGGGGATAATCGCAGTATATGGTGCGCTGGAAAATGCTCTATCTGAACGACCGCAAGGCTGTTGGTTCAGTGAGCAATGACGATAACTACCCCAGCACTGGTTAATGTTCAACCCGATCGACAATCGTGACGGCAGGTCTGGGTGCCTCATTGGCTACTCGGAATAGTTAGGTTGGTCTTTCGAATTCAATTTTGGGTTGGTACACCTATTTGGAGGCGATTTCAGTCTATTACTCCAGATTATGTCGCAAGCCCGTTCCATATTTGGGCTGCCGCAAGCAAACGGGCTTGCAAGCCGAAAAATTCGCTCTCTTGCAAAACTGATACCAAAGCACAACACAAAAGACCACAGGCATTAATTCAATTGAAAAATACAACAATCCCTTCAAAAAACATCTCGACAATCCTCAAGCCCAACACAAGCCCGTTTGTCTGATGGCATCAGACAAACGGGCTTGTGTTCAACTTGTCAGTCAATATCAAGAAGATTTTCAAGCCTATGCACTGAAATTCTGTATCAGATCTCTTTGAGTCAACTAATGCATTGATTTTGAGTAGTAATTTATGCTCCTGACGCTCGTTCTCGGTATGAACATTATCGCGGCCAAGATCAAGCCCAAGCCCGTTTGTCTGATGCCATCAGTCAAACGGGCTTGTGTTCAACTATGGCATCACACAGTCGGGCTTGCGCGTTTGTCAACTCAAGAATTTATTGCCTACACCCGAGCAGCCTCCAAATCATGTGTGACACAGGCCTTTGAGTATTCCTGCTCAAAGATGGCTCAGAAAGAGTTTGGAACTTCAATATGTTCTGTGTTCAGTCCGTGTTTTCTCTGCTGAAATGTGTTGGAGACAGCACAAGGATATCTCTACATGATAGTATGTTAGAGCCTCGCTGGTGTTTGTATTAGGAGTCGGCATTGGCATGATAGAATAATGTTAAGTCATTTCAACAACTTATATTAACATGTCACAGAACAATTGGATCCAGTAGACCGGGAATTCGAGTTGTGAGAAATGCTCTGCTTGCAAGGGATGTATAAAGATAATGAGACTACACTGAGTGTGACAAGCCCGTGGTTTGGAAGTGAATTGACAATGTTGCCCTGTGTCCACGGCGGTGACAGCGTATCATCACATTAGTGAGCAAAATACCATAAAAAATTGCAAGCCCTGGAATTATGTACTTACTGCACATAGTCGATGAACTCAGATTGAGAAACTAGTCCGACGGGGACGAGAAATACACACAAGCCCGTTTCTCGGCTAAGCGAGCAAACGGGCTTGCCAAGCCGACAAACGGGCTTGCAAGCCGATCTGCCGGGCTTGGGCTTTGATCTACACCCAAATCCAAGCCCAAGCCCGAACAAGCCCGTTGGCGCAGGCGCAAGCCCGTTTGGCAAGCCGAAAAGTGAAATCTCCACCTTTGTCGATTCTGCAAGGATCACTTGGAAGACGCAATCCACACGTTGTTTGTGTGCGACCACCAGCCCCTTGTGGAAATCAGGGGAGAATTCTTCCACCAATTGTTTACCATTCACCCCGAGCTCTGTGGAGTCTACTCCAACCCTGGATTGTTCTTCAAGGATCTACTGGTCAAGGATAAAATTATCGGGCTCCTTGGGAAATTAGCCTACGACATTCTCGAGGTTTTCTACAGTGAGCCCATGCTGGAAATTAACCCAGCACTATATGCCCCCCATAAGCAGTCTAAGAAGGCTCTGGGCCCGCCACTTAACTGTTCAGCAATTCTCTTTTATTTTTCTTCTGTTATTTCAGTTCCTTTTCTTAGTTAGACCTGCATGTGTGCCCAAAGGGACTGTTGAGTGGACTGTCGTCACAATGATTCTGGTTGCTGGGGAGTTCAAACTGGTTTCTGAGGGATCGGAACTGGTCTCCCATGAGGTTAATAACCGGCAGCCCACCTGCTTTTGTCTGAGCCAGGTTGAGAATCTGAATGGTGGCCTAAAATTTCTGCCCCCCTTCCGATAGTACGTGTGTTCTATGTATTGATGGGTAACCCTTTAGCCTACAAAAAGTTATGATGTCCAATTATGGGACCGTGTCAGTATAATATACCTCCTCCTCCTCCTCCCTACGCGACCAGACCTCGGCAGACCTGGTCGCATAGGGTCGTGTAGGGTAGCCAGATGACGGCAACACTCAGCAGCCTCTGTCAATCAGGAGCCTGAATGCAATGTATGCTTATCATATGCACACACTGGTAGGTAGGTAGGTAGGTAGTATTCCACCTGGAAAGTAGAGATCTCCGCCGTACGTTACAGCTGTAAAAACATCGGCTCTTTATGGCATCAACTTTTCGCCCATATGCTACGGTTCTAGGGACTGCCTGAACCTATATACAAATAGCAGGACTGAGCCAATCTAACTTGTATTTTGGATCGATCGGTGGTCTCGATCACAAGGTCATTTTATCTTTTGAGATTCCTCGAAATACAGGCCCCGCCATGGCCGCCACATCCTTAGTTGTATGATTGTCCCTCGACCAGTGCAAAGAAAAATATTTGTAAAGCCGTCTTCTGCGGCACTGCCCCACAAAATCATGTTTGTGGCTTTCTTTGCTCAGAGATTTTTTATCCCTTATCGCAGGTGGCTCCCATCAAATTTTGCTTTGGCCTGCCGTTCCGGCGAGCAGATGTTCACACTTTTTGAGTGCCGCACCTCGGTTGCGCTCAGCCGCTGGAAACATACTGAGCTTTTCAAAACATACAGATATATTGTCCACAGAGGGCATTTCAGCACCTAATTTTTATCTTGAAATAATGTCTATGTGTGATGGGTATGTGCAACGTTCCCCGGCCATCCAATTCTACTGGGGTTTTTCATTCAAATCGACAGGGGGGGGAGGGGGGGTGACGCATGACCATTTTTTCAAGTTCGACATTCTCCACGGAATTTTTTCGCTTTTTCTGTGTCTTTCAGGCGATTTTGGACGCGTCGTGACCAGCGGCAGGGCCACCGTGACCCGTGACCGCGACCAAAATTGGTGATCGACAGTGCGTGACCCGTGACTGTCGATTTGAACGAAACAAGATTAGACACCCGTGTCTTCGCCACGGGCGGTCAGACACGGCTTGATCCCAGTTCCACAGACACGCCAGAGTCCGAGCCCTCGGGGTTCCGAGAGCACGTGAAAATCATGTGACTTCACGTGATTTCCGCGTGACATTGTGTTTTGTACTGTAGTATTCAGTTCGGTGGTCACGGGTCACAGGCCCCCAAATCCACGAATATTTTCGTGGATGTTATGGGTCACCGAGGCCGACCACGAACTTGCAAAAAAGTCACAAAAACGCGCAAAATGAGGCAAAAAACACATTTTTTCTTCTCTACACCGCCAATCTTGCATAATGTCAATGAAACATCAGCGTGCGGATCATCTGATGATACTTTTCGGCAATATTCCTCAGACATCAGGGAAGCGAACATCCAAGGAACATTTGTAAAAACATTTTACAGAGCTCTGGTAAACCTTCGCATACAATTTGCTTGACTATCCTCAAAACATTATGTTTGTGTGGCAACTGGTGGGGAAGCAATGAAAAATCATCGAGTCCGTCCATCAAGTGTCCGTGCGCATCACAAATTCAAGCTCCGCTCGACATCTCACCACTTTTGCCACGTTAACATCCTCTCTCTCGCCTTCTTCCCTCCTGGCGCCGCACGTCGTGACAACGGTTCACCAAGTCTGCAACATAAACTAGCAGCGTGGCGTGGGTTCTTGGTCTATATGGCGGCCTGGTTGGACAACTTGAAGCTCTGGATCATCATCTGCGGCTGGATCTTTCCTGGAGCTAGACGCAAGCATTGGGATAAAATCGACAGCAGGATTTCGAAGATGCGCTTTGCAGACCCAGAACTCCCGTTCTTTTGAGCACCTGCTCGCCCTTCCATTGACAAAGATACCTCATTCACCTTGCTCCTAAGTCTTCAGAGTCCCGCACAATGCAACTCAAGTGTCGACTCCTCCAACCGCACGCCCCTCGTAACGAAAGCGAAGCGCAGCACCGGAGCCTTGGCGCCGCCTGCATGCAAGCAACTCCCATGTCGGGACCCGCGCCTAGGCACGCAAGTCGCGTGCGGCGCGAATCCCCAAACCCACGCCTCTGACCCGTGCTACCCCCACGTCTGTCCCCGGCTATACGTTGACGAAACTCCCAGTCCCCCACCCCACGCCCCCCTCGTGCGCAGCATTGCAGTGAACCTCGCCGACGATCCCACCTTGTATGGTACGAGCGGCTGCAGGCCCGGATATCGTGCCGCCAGCATGCACACCGTCGGTGCTGCTGAGCGAGAGCCTGCGTGTCGAGCCCTCGATGAGCACGACCTTTGACGGCTGTCGACACCTCCCTCGCCCCTTTACTGACACCTGCGTCCGCCTCCGCCTCGGCGCCGGAGATGCCCGTGCTTGTCGCTACGCTGCTTCTGCGCCGGCATGAGGGCGGGGCGCCAGACTGGCGCGAGGACGAGGACGCTGTTCATGTGGAGGGCCTCGAAGCTGGCCTTGTCCCAGAACTAGTCTTGGGCCCGAGCACACTGGCTACCTTTCGCTGTGGTTGTACATATTTCCCTGTTGCTCGTCTGCGACGTCGAGCTCAACCTCGGTGTCGACGCGGCCCGCCCCCGATGCTCGTTCCCCAGTGATCTGGAGGCTCGCTCAGGGATGGGGTCATGCTGCTGCCCGAACGACTGCGCAGGGGGGTGCGCAGCTGCAATCGCTGTTCCGCTGTCGTGGCAGCCGATTGCGGGCAGCCTGTGTGCTACAATTTGGATGACCTGTACGATAGGAAGGATATGATTGTAGACTACAACCTGTATTACCTACATTTTTGCAATGCTATTGTTTTAGCTCAATATTTGCATTGAAATGTCCACAAAGCCTATCCAAACCGTTCACAAAGCCCGCCTGAACCCTCCCATTGACAAGCGGTAGACATTTGGAAAAGCTCCCATGGATGTATGGGTCGGACATTCTTGGAAGGTCATCGATTCCCAAGTGGATGCGAATCGCGTTTTCAATGTTCCAGGAACATTCTGGGACGATCATGTAACATTTGACGGATTACCGCCAAAGATCATCGGGGGGACATTCGTGGGACATCATTCAGAAATGGCGGTGTAGGGGTGCCTCGAATGTTTATTGCTGTGGGGCTCACACGACTGACATCAAACTGCCATGTCGTTCGTTGACATGATCGGGATCGGGAGTAAATCCCGCTCTCTCTCCTACTCAACACTGGCACTACTGGACAGCTCACCCGGACGATTCGTCGCTGAGATTAGATTCATTCAAGACTGTAAGTATGGTATACTAGTACTAAATCCCGGGTAAAATCAGATCCTCATCTATGTCATTCGCGTGCCGCCAAAAATCAGCATATCTCGTGTTGGGGCGGCGCTTGCGCTTGTTCTCCCCCTCTGGAATTGCTTCAGCATCGGCAGGGACCTCGACTGCAACCTCCGCATCGAGGCTCTCCGCGTCACCCGTCGAAACAAGCACAACACCGGATGTACCGGTCTTGGCTTTCTGTATTGCGGCGAGGCCGACGAGAGCGCGAAAAAAAAGTTACGGCATCCAATTGATGTCGCGCCATTTTTGATCCGACTTCTCTTGGCGCTACCATAGATACATGCTACATATTTAAGTCAGAAATGAAGTTTGGGTAGGTCCAGGGACCGAATTTGAGTGTTTCCCGACAAAAACACGAATTTTTTTTCGTGTCACGGTCCCCAAGGCCGATCCACGAAAACCTAAGTTCAGTTTTAGGTGTCACAGGTCACAGGCCAAACGAATTGAACGAAATGCTACAGTATAGGAAGGAAACCCCAGTACTTACTTGACGGCCAAAACACGGCATCGTTGGCATCGAAGGTCCGCCTCTGAAATGGTACGAGAAATCGACAAAAACCATATTGAACGTGTTTCCATCCGCGCCTCCCATTTCCCACACTGGTGCCTACATAGTCTCTGTTACAGACCTCTATACGGATGACGATCAAGATGTATCCGTATATGCCTACATACGGGAGCCGAATTGCGGCGCAGAAAACCCAAAGGAGCAAGATCTCTGATGGGAGTTCTACCAATCCACTCCCAAACCACACAGGAGAAACACACGCCAGGAAATTCTCGAGCCAATCGAGAGACGTCCGTGTTTTCAAGCACCGCCGATCGATGGATCAGGTTCCTCAAGGAAACACACCCTTCCCGAGCCAATCGGCGAGCGTGGGAGGGGTGGGACGGTGGCGGCCAGGGTCCTTTACGGACGTATCGAGTTGGCAATAGTATGGACATCCGCCTAAAATATGTAACACTACGCCGCAACGCACACACCCTCGGCGAGCTCGCCGCTTTCAAGGCTGTAGATCTCGAGCATGTACGAAGCAGCCAGCAGGTACGCTGACCCGATGTGAGGTACTAGAAACCTAAACACCTCCAGCCTTACACAGAGAACTCTCAAACGGCGCAGGAGCAGTGCTTCAGCCTTGGACGGATCAGGCATTGGAATGGACATGCCGATGTGCTCATAACAGAACAGCCCATTTAGGCCTTGGATAGCATGAGTGCATCCCCATTAAAACTAATAGCCCGTGTGTAAGCGCCGACCTTTCATTTTCTGATCGATGGCGGGGATTTAACACTGTGTTACGACCATAACACCGTGAATGCTTGGCAAAGAGCGAACTCGGACCAGGCCCTTTTGGGCTTTAGCCATCCGTCTTGCCACGTTTTTACAAAGGCCGGCTTTCGAAGCATGGGGGCACAAGGACCCAACACCTAGTCCAGAAAAATCAGCAATGAAAGAAAGGACTAACGCTTACCATACGAAACAAAGAGAAATTTCATAACAGCAGAAGTGCACGTCAGACAAAGAAACAATTGGTAGGCATGGCATTCAGCATCTCCAGCACCAAGCGTAAAACAACAACACAAAAAATTGGGTAAATGCTTCCTCCGTCCCTGTGGTGATCGATGATAGAGTTTGTACGCTCATGGCGAGATCGGTTGGAATAAGTAAGGCAATGACGTACGGGACGGTTAGACAGCGATTAGAAATAAAGAATTTAATTAGACGGAATCTGCTAGAAACCCGATCAAGGATGAGGACTCGATTCGTTTCCTCAAATCGAATCTACGGCAAATTCCGCCGCCATGTCGTACTCCCAGAGAAGGCACCAATCCATCATATTAATACCTACAACTGTCATTTTCTTCGGCGATGCTTCAACCTGATGCATTCCACATGGGGCCTCTCTTTCGTAGCTAACATGTCGACCACCAAATTGCATGTCCCTAACGCGCTCGATGCACACCTCCAGTAGGCCCCGTGAATCTGCTGGACAGGAAAATCTCATCCACTTTTCTAGGGATGTCGTCCTGACATTCGGTATTGCGGGTATCGTGCTCACAGCATTTTTACTGTTTACGATCGCATATGCCGCCTGGAACCCCGTCTCGCGGCATCATCTTAACCGCGTCAGCCTCCGACTACTTGTCGGCGCGTTAATATCAAAGTGAGGAATTATGGGTACTCCTGTTCACATATCTCACCGTTTTAGCCTCATTTTCGCCGCGAGTTCCATTCCAGTGTTCCCGGGCCCCAGTGCTGGGTGCAGTTTCATGGCGTTCTTCGGGTTGGTGCGTACACGAGGCCCTTCTCTACCCCGCCAGCTGTTAACCAGTCTATAGAGCGTCCTCGTGTTCTCAGCATGTATGTTCTTCTGCATTGCACTCAATCTACTGTTCGTATAGATGTTATTCCCCCCCTGACTCAATAATCCTGAATCATGCACACACAGACTGGTGCTGGTACACCACGTCAACGGCAACTTGATGGAGAAGTTTTACTACATCGGCTCCGTCGCGGCCGTTGCCATTCTAAACATCACGCCATACGCCGCGGGCCAGTTCGGGTACTACAACGGTACCTGCTGGTTCAGCGATTCGCGCCCCGATGTGCAGTTCCGCTGGCTCCTTGGGTCCCAGGCTATCTGGATCCTGCTCATGTCCACAGGCGAGGTCGTATCTTTTTTCTTGATCCTGGGGTACATGTATCGGGTGAGTAGTATTTTTTTGCGATGAGGGTGTTATTTGGCTAAAGTATGCGCAGATACGCAGGGAAAGGGTGTTGACATCGTTGAGTGCGATTCCGAAGCCGCCGATCATGGCGTACCGCAGCATCATTCTCCGAATCGGTTTGCACAAAGCCTTTATAGTGTATGGGTGTTCAATATGGCGTTAGGTCTCTACCCCCTCCTCTCATGCACCCTGAACTTTACTGGCTCTATTCTGGACATCTGGCTAACCAAAAACCCCGTCCCCTCCGAACTGGTATGCGCGCTTTCCTTCCTCATCCGAGAGCGGTTCAGCTGAAACTCCCTGCGAACAGCAATGGCGACTCTCGTTCGTCGGTGCGTTTATTTAATCTTTTCGTATAATCCGACACTATCCCTTCAACCAGACCTCTGCGTATTTGCTTTACGCCCCACCCTATACACCCTCCTCGCAGCAGCGGATCCGGTACACCATCCCCAATATCCCCTGCTCCTCAGCTGACCACAAAGCATCTCATCAGGGTCTCCTCCGCGCCATGCGTACACTCCGAGACCACAGCAAATCCACACACTCCACCGGCCGTACCTCTTCCAGTATCGAGTTCTCGAACTCGCACAGGGTGGAGCATTTCTCAATGAACAACCGCGCACTCGTGAACGTGCAACTGAAGCAGGGGAAGAACTCGACGTGGGAGGCAGAGGGTAACAAGCCACGTCTGGAGCAGAGCAGTGCGGCCTTGACCCCATTGGAGGAGCAGAGTGTGGAGAGTCACGGTGGCGCCGGGGGGGCAAGGGGGAAGCCGCAATTCGTGGAACATGAGCCAGAGCAGAGGGGTTCAATTCAGGCGGAGCGAGATCGGGAGCGGGAGAGAGAGGAGGAGCTGGATGTGGAAGTGCAATTCTGCTCAAGGGTTGAGGATATCGCGCGGCAGATATGATTTAGCGATTGTGAATGGTGCATTAACAGTACGAAATACTATAATAAAATATTCGTGATAATATGGCCGATGCGGTTTCAGCATGACATTGGGTGACTTTTCATAAGAATAGATACTTATTCAGGATATATTTGCATTCCCGGCAGCGATGCTGAGGCACCTGTCAGGACCGCATCGGCCTTGAATGTCGGACTTTCAGGTTTCGACCCTCTTCCAAACCTTAATTTATTTGAGTCTGTAGGGGGGGGGGGGGACTTCCGACCTCCGCTCTAGATTATATTCGTGTTGCATAAACGGATTTGGAAGCCGGCCGCGCCGTGTTTGACGGGACAGCGTGGGCAATATTAGTGGCTTCAAGCCAGAAGCCAGCCAGGCCAGGCCATGGTTTCGCCAAGCCAGGCCAAGCCGTCCTGCCGGCTTGTCCTGGCTATTACTTTAGATTCTGTAAGCGAAGCCAGGCCGGTCAAGCCGTGGCTTCAATAGATGCCACGGAACAGCCTATTCCCAAGCAAATCTGGCTCTGAAATGAAGTTCAAACAACTCATTTTTTTTGGTTGGCAAAAGGATGGTCCCTCACCATTTCCTGTCGGACGGTCAAATCAATATTTATTGCGACAATCCACCCCGATTGGGACGGCTTCTTCCGGACTTGGAATTTGGAATGGAGTAATTATGGCCGGTGAAGTGATTTTTCTTGGTTCTCTTACAGTAACATCCGAATGATGCACAGTCAGTCTAACATCCCACGAAATCGCTCAAAGATGTCAGAATGCGTCGGCTATTTTTTATCATTGAAGCCATGGCTCAAGCCAGTTGCTTGGGCCTGGCTTGATCCTCGCTTTGGCTTTGGGTTCAGATTCCCCAAGCCTGGGCCAGACGAAGCCAAGTTGAAGCCAAGGTCTCCGGGCCAAGCCAAGCCAGAACAACATTATGTGTTCTCTCATGACTAGGCAGGGCCCTCCACTGTGTGCATCGTCCGTACTCAATCCCAAGTCACAGAGCCGAAGATTATTTCGGGTGCAGGCGCGTTCCAAAACGCGCCGGAATTGTCTGCCGTAGCATTAGACATCGTTGTACAGCGACAATGTGTCCTGTTGAGCAAGGACAGGTGGAAGGAAGAACTGTAAATCGCCAAACGGAGATATGGTTGTGTTAGAACGGCCCCCCTTGGATATTCAGCAGAAAATATCTAGTCTTATGGAAACAGACATTGCACTGTGGAGAACCTGAGCAAGAGACAGTCCGGTTGGACAACGTCCCAAGTCACAACGGGCGCGTTTGGAGTCCAAGGAAATCTAAACCAACAAGAAGCCCATGGGTGAGGGTGTACCATAAAATGGATTGCATGGCGATTGAGTCTGTGTCGAGTCTCGATGGAATCCCGGTTAAGCTGCGATCCGATGAGTTGAAACTCTCTGCAGGGATGCCCACCTGAACGCTTGAGGGATGACCAGAAGGATGGAAGTGGGACTTGCTTAATCTTCGGCTACTATCGGACAGTGAGACTTGAGTGCTCGGCTAAGCGTTGTTAGTAGTAGTCGCGCCCGGTAGCGGGACTCTGGGGTCTCCCCCGTGCCACATTAATTTTAGCACTGAGAATAAACTTGAAAACTTATAAATTTGGGGAAAGGCATGGAAAACTCGTAACAATTAATTGTTTGTGCAGCCGAGGGAGGAGCCCTTCATGCGGATGTTGGAAGAAAGCCGGAGATTGTCGCGGACGAAGGTGGTGTGGGCGAGTTCAAGCGCGCGTCGGACGGTCTGGGCGACGGGAAGCAAAGTAGCCCATGCTTCAGGGACAATGTAGGTGGTGTGCAGCGTAAGTCGCGTAAGGATACAACGAAGGGCGCGATCGAAGTGGGGCGGTCTACATCCCAAATGGTTGCACCGAGATGCTCGAGGGTGGGCACGGTGAGATGTGCGAGAAGATCGACCGATGTTGCCGTCGAGCATCAGGACCGAAGATGAGCAACCGCCGGGGTCGGTGCAGCGCTAGTGGCGGCAGCGAACAGGGCGAAATTGAGATGAAGGATGAGGCAACGGAGGTCCGGGCACAACTCGAAGACCACTATGGCTCTGGATGAGCCCTTTACCCAGAATTCGTCCAGGCCAGGTCCTTTGTGAGCGCATTCTGGGCAGGGAAGGAGGATTAAAAGCGGAGCGAAGCCAAATCGGGCACATGGGGGTACAGGGATTAAAGATCAGTGGTCTGGACCGCGGAACACCAGTGATGTCCCTCGCGAGGCAAGCTCGAGACGCTAGAATTGGTCGAATTTATTCTTCAGGAAACCAATCAGGCCGAGAGGAAAATCAACCAGATTTTCGCAACAGCGAAGAGTGACCGAGAGAGGATATCCATGTGAACGGGTGAACCACAGTGGTTGGATCCACGGGGGACGCTGTCTCATCTCCGAATGGGGATGCAGGCCAATCATACGCGGAGCCTCTCGGGAACTTCACAATATCGAAATCCACAGCTGTGGGCTCGCCAGCGCAACAGCACGCCAGTCTTGGACCAAAAGCAGCGGCGCTGTGTGGGGACTCGGGCGAGCCCGTCCATCGGGTGCAATATAATGGAGGAAGATCTTGGAGCGAAGCTCGAACGGCGGGTAGGCGCCAGGTTGTAGCCAGAGCAGCGCTGAAGGCAGCGGATAGGACATCGGTGATCATGGCGAAAGGCGACCGTCGGACGAGGTCGGACGGGAGACTCCGAGTCACAAATTCAATCAGTAACGCACCGTGACACTCTTCTCTTTCACCACTCGGTCGCGATAATTAACCAACCGTTGTTTCATCCCTTTTCGCCAATTCTCCTTCGAATCCTCGCCCTGTCAGCTTGTCCTGCATCGTCGGACGCGAGATTCGAACGGCGCTCTTGCTTCTTTCCTGTCAGGCTACCTGTTGGACTGTCTGCTGACACGTTCCAGCGTCCCCTTAAGAGTCGGGTGTTGGTCGGGTGTATTCCTGGAACACGTCATGGAAAAGTCCATCAGACCTCAAAGCCGCGCCGTGCAGCCCGTTACGTTGCCGGTACTATAGGATAAATAGGATAATGTCCCTCAAATCCCTCCCCTCCCCGCCATTCCCTTCCTCGCCTTCATCCTCGTCGAGCCCACCATGGCCAAAAAAGAACTCTTCGACCGCACAATGGGCCCGCACATCCCCGGCATCAAGACGGCCACCCTGATAAAGAGAGATACGTGGGATTCGAGGGAGGAGGCGATGGCGTGGTTGGAGGGGAAGAAGCCGTGGAAGAGGTGGGATGCGAGGGTGCTAGGGCTGTTTGTGGTGTGTGCCGTCTATCCTTCGTTGCTTGCTCCCTTGCGTGCGATCCTTCTTCCTTGCTCGTGACGCTGATCCTCTTGTGTTGCACGTGAACACGGACTCGCAGATACTCCCGACGGCGTGACGCTGAAATGTACCCGCTGCCTTGAAGCGCTCGCCTTTCCCGACGTTCAACCGCATCTCGACGCAGTTGAGGAGCTGGATAGGATCGCGGGCAAGGTGCCTGTGCATCTGGTGTGGGCGAGTAGGAGCGAGCTTGTGTGCGTGCTGTGTTTTTCTTTCAACTCCATGCTTCCTTCGGCGTTCCGCCCTGTTCCTTCCTTCTCTGCAGTACGGCAGACAGTGCCCGTCTTTTATTCCATCTCCCCCTCCAAATATTTACATGGTTACTAACGGTCCATGATCTAGGCCGAAAGTCCTGCAAGACGACCTTTCAGAAGGCCCAGAAGGCAAACGAAGATTCGCATCGGTTACGCGTCTCGAGGGTAGGCATCTGGTACTTTCTCGTTTCTCTTCTTCCCTCCCTCGTCCAACGTTCCCTGCCCTGTGCCTGCCCTCGTCTAATGCCCGGTTTTGCCTTCGGTATTTCTTCATCTGTATCGTAAAACTGACTGGGACACATTGCATAGATCCCGCACGAATCCCTAACTCGCGTAGCACACGCCATCGGCACTGCGCTCGACGTCGTTGGCGTGGAACGAAGTCGATTATAATCGTCAGCTTCGTCTTCGCAGGCAGGGCTGTGAATGAATGAAACAACGAATAAATGGGATGTATTATGTCTCTGCCGGGTGGAGTGTCTGTGAGTTCTTCTATGCGCATGGTTCTGGGAGGAGGAAGCGGATTTTTGGGGTAAATAGAGATGGGCCAGAATGGAAATTGGCAAGAGTTCGACAAGATTGCGGTTAAATTTCGTTACGTTTCTCGTTTCGGAGTCGGTTGTACGAGCACCAGCTCACTTGGTGAATGAATGCCAGATGTGGAAGACGTACCAGGAACGCACCGGTGGTATAATATAGAACTACGCAAAAATCCAAAGGAGATGAAGCTTCGATAAGCCGAGGGAATGAATATTGAAGGTGGGCCCAGGGTCGGAAACCACGCCGTGCATGGTAGCCGGTGCTGATGATGAAACCAAGAATCGCAAGAAATGAGAGTCTCGAGACTGTAAAGCAGGACGCCAACAATATTCTGGTCCAAAACCAATTCGAACATATGCTTTCTATACTATATGGTCTGGGGAGGCGGTTTCCAAGGGCAGGGTTACCGTGCACTGATTCCGTCCCGAATGTCAGACTCCGGTTTACTATCTGGGAGGGGGATCCTGGCCACCTTGGACATTTTGGCCTGTTAGTACCCATCTAGCGTACCCCATCTGCAACATATGAGCTCTGTACGACAGGCGCGGATCCTGGGAACAGTTTGAGCACTTAATCCTAATTTTTGAGGACATATTCGTCGCCCTGTGAATTTATTTCTGGCGGAGTTCCCAAAAGGAGAAATGACAGGGTACCTGGCCACCCGTGCAAACTGGGATTTCCGACTGCGGCAGTGATCTTGCAATGGGTAATTATGGTCAAGGGTAATTAATGATGCTTTTCATACACAAGAACTATAGAAATGACCCTTAGAAATGGCGGGACACAGTGCTCCTGATGAGCCATATGGGGCCACCGACTGACCTTCATGGAGAAACACAGGCAGCGCACCAGTCAGAGCACTTGGTTGGCCAAAATAAGTTGTAAGTATGTTCATCAGAAGTGAATGAATGTATCTGGGTCCCCACATCCACACCTGTGTCATGTTGCTGAGAACCCGATGTTTGGACTTTGATAGGACAAATATCAGGCACTCCCGGTGTCTGCCACGGCCTGAGGGATGTATTGAGAAGCTAAAATTGTGGAAAACATTTGGAGTTGAAGGCTTACATGTAAGTATGAAGCTCGCCAATTGCTGGATAAAGATGGTAGAAGGGTCACTTGGTATTTGGGTCGTTTGCTTGCTGTCCTCACACTTGAAGGGCAGACAATTTCGCGATTTTGCCAGTAAGGAATGCGATGTGTGGAACCAGGCTCATGTTGAGATGGAGCCCTGCAGTCAGTGGAGTAGATCGAGCCCCAGACAAAGCAAATCGGTTCAGAATTGGTGGAGAATGGGGCGATGTGGTGGTTCGGGGATAAGAAATTGATCTTCCCACCCTCCGATCCGACATCATTCCCGCCACTGCTTCGCATCAACTCATCACTTTTGGCTGAAATTTGGTAGGGACAGGCGGCATGGGACATATTCCACCCCCTGAGTACCAAAATGACATATGGTTAAGTCACTAGCCTTATAATTGGCAAGTGGCCAGGTTCCTAGTCTGGCCAGGTTGGCAGTCACAGATAGTAATTGATCGGTTTTGGGGATATCAGAAGAAGAACAAGACAGATGGATTTACAGGGCGAGTAGGGCAATAAGTGCGACGTTCAGTGCTGTGGAGTCATGTCTGGTAAGAAAAGATCTCGCGTGCTGTTTAGAAGATATGATTTGGGCATGTAAGAGTATATCCCTCGATTGTGGCATCTGCATGCACTGAATAGTTGCGGCTAGCATGTCTCACTCGATGTCGGTGTGTGTTCAAGCTTCACCTAAAAGCGAAAAATGTAATTCGTCGTGGCATACTAATGTTCGGAGAGGGACTCACGCGGCGTTGCTTCCCATTCTGTGCCTACGCACTCCCAGTGTTGACCATCTGCGCATTAGTGGTCAAGTGCCGCAAGGAGGAATATCTGGACAAAGTCGACGCACGTAAAACGATCGAGGCGAAGGACGGGCATGTCTCACTCCACTTCTTGACAATAATGACTTGATCCACGACCCGGAAGGTCTCCGTCGTGCCGTGGGGCTCTTCCTCGTCGAAATTGTCGAGTTCCAAGACGCGAAGATGTTAGCCGTAGACATCAGCTATGCATAATGCAGAGCGTACTTTCATGTAACGGCACGTGCCCCTTATGCGTTTGCAATAGAACCACTACGTTCTGAGCCAAACACAAGTTCTCTAGCTTCCTCGTACCTCCAAAATCGATACGGGCAACTTCGACAGCGTATTAACGCTGACAGAAGATGCCTCAAATTTTTCTTGAATTTTTCAGCTGTATCTGAATATTGATGGCGCCTATCTGCAAATGAAGGAGCCCAAACAAATTAGCCATGCAACTGCAATGAAGGAAGAGAGATTAGGGCTAACCATACCCAGAACAGCGCACGCTTCCGGAACGTTAGGGAGGTGATTTGAGGCATGCTTGCGGACACCAGGTTCAAGAAATCCGGGGTATCGATGTCTGCTCTGACACCCAACTCAACCTCCTCCCAACAAGCCATGGGTCCGAGCCGCTCCACTGCCGCCTCGAAATCATGATGGAAACAGAAGGTGGTGATGATATCAAGGGTTTTGTCACAAGTGAGCGACTAAAGAAACAAGCTGTCGCAGGAAAACTTCGCAAGACTACGAAGTTCGATGGGATCTAAATGGAAGTTCCCATCGCCCCCCGGCATCAGTACGGGCGGGGTTATGGTCTGATGCCGATTGAGAAACGCGGATAAATCTGTAAGCACATCGGGTACTTACTTCATGTGCGCATCTGTGCGAGTACAGAAAAAATGGACGTGTTGCGGGATTGGGTAGGACAATGGACAGGACAGCGTGTGGAAGCAGTGATGAAGAGCCAGCTGCTAGATTGAGAAAACTAGGCCATTTGTTGCGGCACTTACGGTCTAGCCTGGAATTAGCTCTCAAAGCCGGGATTTGATTCATTGCGAAAGGTATATTAAACCGAAATGCAGCCCTATGAATGCCGGTCGACATAAATAAGATATTCATGGTGCAATCGAGGGGACTCGCACACCGGTAAACCCTGTTGCATTGGGCCTAACTTATAGTTGAATGGTCGACAAATGTGAGCGGTCAGAAAGGGTTTGAAAACAAATGACATGCTGGCAGTCAGTCTGGACAGAGTTTGTGACGACATTGAGTCCATTTCGACGCGATCTAACTGCATGATCATGAGTGTCCCCTCTTTCCGTTCAATTTGGGATTGACGACGTTGATTTGCAAGCGTGGGATTTCCTCCAGATTTAATATGATTCGGCAGGTCCACAGACCGCAGTATCTCACGACTATGCGGCAATTCCTCAGCAGGGTGATTCAACTTGTAAGCATGAATTCTATGAGATATCATCGCACCTTGTATTGCCATAGAAATAGACGTCGTTGTTGAAGGAGACTTGGGCTCACCGTTGGGTCGCGTTTTGTGGGAACGAGGAATATCTGGGCAAGCAACTCTGGGTTATTGAAACACAGGAGCGAGGATCCTAAACAAGGTGATTAATTAATTTCGAGCTTGAAACAGCTGTCCATGGTGGAGGAATGGGGAGGACGAAGAATAAACTACCGCAGCTGAGAAAACGGAAGATAAGCGCAAGAAATGCAGGAAGGCAGGCGTTCTTCAGGGTCAAAATGTTGTAGTCTGGGGCAATGATAAGGACCACAAATCACAGATACATCGTTTTCACGCGCCTCCGGCGAGATCATTGGAAAAGTGCTCGGGCTATCTGTACATCGGTGTTTCCAAGGTAGTTCCTGGGACTGACTTAGGTTCCAGGTCTCCGGAAAAAATTAAACAAATGGTTGACCATATATGGACAGTCACCTGACTCCGGCATCAGCCGCAGAACCAATCCAGAACATTAAAAAAGGTGTTTCTCGATCGTAGATTACCAATCCGGCTAATGCCGAGTCATTCCGCAACAGTTTTTCGATCGTGGATTATCAATCCGGTAATTGCCGAGTCCTCCGCTCTCGCCAGAACATTAGAAATCGTTTCTCGATTGTGGATTGTCAATTTGTAGCTGCCGACCCAGCCCCTTGTCGAGTCACCTCGTCCTGCTTCTCCCACAGTTTACTTGATTGCTAAGAAAAATATACGGTGTTGTACGACTTATGGATCACACGGTCCCAGGTTTGCGCGGAGCGCCGTTCGAATAACCATCTTCTCTGCAATGAAATACCAAGACCAGCTCAAAACCATCAGACGGAGGTGATGTGTCCACCGCAGGATCTGGTGGATGTTCACGCGAGATCCGTAGGTGTGCACGACATAAGGCTCGTCGTTTTTCCAAGATTTTGATAAATGTTCGAGCGTAGGAACGGTACCGGTGACGGGAAGAAGGCCCGACCATATTTTCGGCGAAATGAAGCAGCGGCGCAGAGTCAGGCTCGTTAAGGCACATCGCGAGTGTGTGACGAACGACACAACTGCGCCGGAACCCTCGAATGGTCACGCCGAGATGCTCGAGCGAGGGGATGGACAAATCCAAGAAGATCGAGATTGCCTTCGAGGATCAAATAGGTGAGATGCTAGTAAATCGAACGTAGTCAGAACCCAGATACTTCAGTCTTCCACGCGAGCTGAATTGGTTCGCAGCTGAGGCAAGACCCGGAAGAAATAGCGAGGAAAATAGAATTGATTTTCTCAATAGAATATCGCCTGTTCTCTGACAGCTATTCTATGCGGTGCCCGTTCCGAGCGCTTCCCACCAGCCGTTGACTCTTGATGTGGGGGGAAGTCGTGGCGAGGAGGGTATTACCGGAGCTAGATGTGAACCGAGTCAGAGAACTAGATCTAAGAAAGGGGAGGGACAGTAAATAGATTACCGAATTCGCGACCAGGCCTACGACTGACAGAAACAGAACGATCGTTCGCTTCCAGACACAAGCTGCGCAACCCTGGAACCGCACTTCTCAGTGCGGACTCAAATCCGTACTGCATCCCCATGATCCTGTGCTCAGAGTGCCAGCTAATCGTCGCTTTCTCGAGTGCGATTGGCGCTCGGAGAATCGCAACAAATATTTCAAGCAGACCCTGGGATGCATTCATGTCAACCAGATCCCAAAGAAATGGAACAGTTTTCACACACCTCTAGGGTATAATCTTCTTCTTTGGTTAAGGTCACATTGGAGGTTATATGCAATCGCAAATCCACGACGGCTGGAAACCGATTGAAGACCCCATGAGGCGTTGCCCAGCCCCGGAGTTGCGGGGGTAAGAGGCTGAGGGTGAGAGTGGTGATTGACGGTGCGGGATCGACACCTTCCAGTGCTTTCAACAGCTCTTCGGGCATGCATGGGAGGAGTGTCAGCCGCCGGCATGAGGTATCCAAAAGCACCAGCGGGAGCAGATCACAAGGGCCTGTGAAATGCTGGAGCGAAGGGCACAACGGCGCCGCAAGTGTAGCCTGCACCCCCATGTACGACCCGGTGATCGCCAAATTCTGGAGCGCGGGGAAACGAGCAATCGACCCGTGGTTTTGGATGCGGGCCAAGAGTGGGGACGTGATCGATAAAGTATGCAGATTGCGGAATGTGTGAAGCAGGTCAGATGCATCCTCAAGCCATTCGGGCCTTGCAAGCCGTGGAAAGTCGACGGTAAGAGAACACAGACTGTGTGGATCCACCGCGGAAAGGAACGAACGCCTGCGATCGTCCACCCTCGGCTGTGTATAGCCGGAGCCGGAGAACGATACATGTTTGACCGTGATCTTCGAGGCCGGCGGTGTGGTAGGAGAGTATATCCAGCCACCGATAGTGAGATGGTCGAGAGCAGGCAATGGTTCCAGTCCAAGGCGTGAGAGGTCGACACCAAGAACTGGATCGAATGCACACAACAAATACGCAGTTTGCTGAAGTGCAAGATCGTCCGGAAAGTCGCGGCAATGAGTTCGTCCTGAGAATCCAGCGCGACAACGGAGAATGTTGGCGCAGTTGTCGTTCCTGCGCTGGCGAGAGCAGGTGGCATCCCACGGAGATCGAGTGCCAATTTGACGATACATGGCGCGATTTTGTCGGACGACAAGAATTCTAATCTGTCTAGAATTCGTTGTGGGTCTGGAATGTGACCGTTACGGCCATATGGTGTAATGCAAAGCTCCTGGAAAAGAAGCGGGAGAGAAAGGGCATAGAATAGTCTTGAGACGGTGAACGTGTTCAAGAGAACACCATGGGGGAGGTGCTGCATTATCTGCATCCAAAGCTCGGTGGGGACCTCAAACTGGACAACAGTCATGGTGGTAGGAAGCAAGAGGCAATGATGGCACCCGACGGGGGCAGTGTCCGACGGGGCCAATCGGGTTCAAACATCACACAGATCAGATAGTAATCATAGCGCCGCGGTGTTGTGGCTAGCCGAAGTTGATTTATTCTCAACTACTCAGAGGGATTCCGTTGACCCTCGTCTTAACTATGCAAGTGAAAATCTCTCAGACGAGCCCGGCGCCAGCTCGACACTCCCATTGCAACATTGTAATTATCAGGTTAATCCACAGATTCCATACTGTAGTATTTCGACCAATATTTTTTAGATTTTCGTTGACCGAGGTGACCGATCTACCGTTTCTTTAACGAAATGGCGAGGTTTCGTTTGCATTTCTTTGGTTCATCTCCATCGAGCTTATCCCCTTCTACGCTTCTCTCTCTTCCTCCTGCATCGCCTCACTCATTCATGCACAGTCTAATTCGTGTTTGACAGACACAGCACTGAAAGCTGTTAAATATACACCCGATACGAAGGCACTGTTCTCACCAATCCCGAATCCCGAACCTGCAGCAACCGCGAGCCGAGGTGCGATTAATTTAAACCCACAGCATCCCAAGCTGCGAGTAAATCAAGTCGGGTGTCTCGTTAACGCAGAAAATCCAGAAGATCGAATCGGCTGGGATATGGACGTCTCCAGAGAATCGCGTAGGAATTGATCTCGGCTAGCTCCTTTAACGTCGGCCGTGGTTCTGTCTCCCTGCATCAACAACGGCCTACAGCCTGCGTAAGCGTCGCCGCAACAACCCCGGTGCTTTTCAACCACGGCACTAATAAGCTCCTTTAGGCGTCAATTATTCTCACTAGCACCACGATATCCAAAGCTCCGGGCCTACGGAGCGACTGCGAGACAGCACAAATTTGGACCTTGCGGGCACAGTGGGGATTCCCCGGTGCAGTGTCTCCAAAATTCTTCATGTTTTTAGCACAATTCTCACTACGCCGCAGTATCGGCACTTTTTTTTTCACACAGCGCCCGATCGCCGTTGTAAATATAAAGGACCAGCATCTCGCGTTCCTATCAACCAGCACCCAGTTTTTTGCGCATTCCCATCGGTAACATCGTCTCTCTCTCTCGGAGCCCTAGCCTACCTCATTCGAGCAACGAAGATCTTTCAGCTGCTAGTACTTGAGCTTCCGTCTTGGTCTTATCATTCCCCCGCATTGTAATTTCCAAGATGAATCAAATCCAAGCATTCAGTGCTACTTGGATTTAACGCTTTGTTCCTGCGTTCTGTCCAACGGCAAATTTCCAGATGTGTCAATGCAGCCCTTGGTCCTCAAATGTCTCCAAGATTTCTGTATCGTGGAAACATCTACACTCCTAGCCGGCTCATTTTTCGGAGCCAAAGCCGCCGCCGATTGCTAAATGACTGGATGCGACATGCTATTCTTGCCTGACTGTGGTTGTGACGTTTTTCAATCTCACCAATCATTTGCCTTTCCCCTTCCTGGGCTGCATGTCGGACATGCGCTGGACGTCAAAATATTTTAAATTGCCGGAGGGAGGCGCAGGCACATCTTGTTTTCTTTTGAATTATAGCGATTTTTAGTTACATCAAAAAAAAAAAAACCGGACCCGAACATTTGGTCGAAATAGTACAATACTCCATTGTTGCATTTGCCTGCCAATGCCGGTCTTTTCTGCAGAATATCCTGGTTCCTCGGCGTGACCGACGTCAACTGCCGCGACCCTGAATGGAGCCGCAGGTTAAAGGCGATTACGAAAAGACCCCCTGGCATAGAGTGTCCATTGATTGGACCTGTCTGCATGAATCGTCGGAGGAAGCCCTGGCCGATGTCAAGGATATCTCCACAGATACGTCCGCTTTGATATAAAAGTGCGCGCTGGCGGAGTCACTGCGACCACGTTCGGCCCTGTGCGCGGCGTTCAAACACTGACGATCTAGCTGACTTTCCCAAAGAGGTGGGCAACGAGGAACACCCCTCCTGTAGCCGTCCCCGCTCACCTTCATTCTCGATAGACATGGTTGATCAAATCCGCTTCCAAATCGACAATTCAAAAACGAACTGTTGGCTCATCCCTGCAATAAACTCTGCTTTTGCGGATTGGGGGCATATCTTAAAGAACCCTGTCGCAGTCCCTCCTAGATCATCGATACCGGAGAACGGCGGTGTCGTCAAGTCCTCAGCGCCGTTCACCGGACCTGCTATGATCGTTGTCTATCTCATCAAGACATCGACTCCGAGTCCCATCTATGTATGTTTGCTCGGAAGCGATCCCGATTTGAGCGCGCGGAGCAACTGGGCCTATGTCTACATTACGACAGATATGAACGAGGCCAAGGCTGGTCAGGACTTGTATAATAAAGTCTATTATGCTGAGCAAACATCGGCGAGCGTGAAGGTTGACGGCGGTTTATTCCAGGTGAGAGCATCAAGCGTCGTTCCCCAGATCAATTGAATATTAATACAGCATCACTATCATAGGTTGTTGGAGAGATTGACCAAGCTGACGATTGCACTGCCGTATTTCGGTGCACCTTCTACACGGCAGTAGGCAAGCTTTGAATGCCCCTGGGAACTGGACGGATTTGAGGGGTTGCTGACACTGCGCACATGCTCATGTGTCAGTTACGGGATGCTGAGGCTTGAAAAAATTGAACAATAAAATATCCCAAAGGTCCTCCGGGCTCCTCCTGGTGCCGAGAAACACCTGGAGTCAACTTCTACTATCGGATACATTTCTTCAACTAGATCTTCCTAAAGCCGTTTCTACACCTCGATGAAAGACATCACTCGCAATGAATAAATCACCACATCCTCTGCTGCCTCCAGCGCAGCTAAAATTTCACCAGCCACGCAAGACTTTGTCCCTAACCTCTATTCCGAATCTCTGACCACGAGAAAACGGGGCAATGGAATCCTTGCGACCACCGGACCAGGATGAAGCGGCATCGCAGTAAGCCAAAAGAGAAAGTCTTGCAAGAAGATTTGGATACGTGAGATGGACAATAGCCATGGAATTTGTTCAGAACTTCAGACGAAGTCAGGAAGATTGGGTACAACAGTGTGATCATTCACATATTTGGCATCGAGGATCAAGGTTGATAATCCTTCTCTTAATATGCACTGAGCGTCGTAAGAAGCGGAAAGTCCATAGATCTGGACCTAGATCGGTATCAGGAATTTTACGTCTTGTGGCATTGGCGGGACAGAACTGACCCATGGGAATGTGCACTTCAGCGCGCCACGTGGCTGGTTGAGTCTTGATATAGACGGTGATTCCAATTGTGATAACAAGTACTCGATAGATTTGTTTCGATCACATCAATCTTCCTCTTTATAAAATTAAGCCTGTCTGTCTGTCTGAAGCTTTTTAAGCTCCGCTACTCATCTGACCTCTATTTTGATCCGAAATTATCCCTTTATTCATGTTGTTCTCATGACGTATGTCTCGGGATCTCAACCGAAGTGCTGGGGCGCGGAGCGCCCCAGCACGCTCTTGTTCCTATTTAAAATAAACTGTACTTCAGACCAAACCGACTATGTAACATAGGCGTGCCACATGGAACATGCACAATCGCACCAGCCTCTCGCACTGCGGCAATGATCCGGCGGGAGCACTGGTGGCCGAACCTTGCCTGATCCTTAGATGCTGGGTGGCGGGGTCACTATGGAATGTCCGGCACTCCGCCACCGCATTTCGACCTCCATAAGCGCGTCCACAGTATCGAGCATTGTCTGCAATTGGGCTGATCAGGACACACCATCAACGCATTACAAACACACACCGCCTCAATGGAGTGAAAACCCTCGTCCTTCATCCCCAGTAGCTCCTCCACACGCTTAAAGTCCATCGGTAACACGTCCGGCGTGCCCTCCTGCGCAGTTGGGCTGGCGGTGATCAATCGCGCCTTGAGCGCGGGGCGCTGCTCTGCAATCAGATCAAGCGTTTTCTGGTGCGGCCAGCCGTGCGGAGACGAGAACACGATGCGCTTGCGCCCCACCTCGGCGGTGGGTGGAGAGCTCAGAGCACGGATGTGCGCTCGCGCGACGTCGCGCACGTCGATGTACCACGTGTTGAAGGGGAACGCGCCGTCCGCGAAGAGGAGGTTGTATATGAGGAGGTTCGTCGAGATGGCGCCGAAATCAGGCGCCGGGAGGAGAAAGTTCTGGGTGAAGGGGCCGTAAAAGAAGGTGGGGTTCACTACAAGAGACAATATCAGATTGGACTTTGGTGAGCAGTGGAAGACGCACGCGTAGTGACCTCGACGTGCGGATGGTTATCGGCCCATTCCCACAAAGCGAGTTCGGCGAATTTCTTCGACGCACAGTAAGTGACTATATCGTTCCCGTCGTTCAGTGCCATATCCTTCGTGATTGGGCTCCAATCTGCCAGGGATATGAAGGTTAGTGTCAATGGAATTACAGCGCGGCCTAGGGCACATACCTTGGTCCGTGAAGCTGCCTTTTGGATTCATGACGGTCACGATGGAGCTGGTAACGACTACCCGTTTTACCCCGGCCTTTTCGGCTTGTACAACAACATTCAATGTTCCCTCGACAGCAGCCTGGCAATAACACGAATGATCAGAGGGCATCCAAATCATCTCGAGAGCTCGAGGTGGAGACTGACCGCCAATAGCGCGGCCGGGTCCAAACGCCCTGGAAGGGGAGACGCGAGGTGAATAACAGCGCCAACCCCCACCAATGCCTCCGGAAATTGATCACGGGCAATATCTGTTATCTTGACGCTTTCGAAATGGTCACCGTAGCTGGCGTAGCTTGATTTGAGGTGGTCCGCCTTTGCTCCACGAGCAGCGCTGGCTTTGTGTTCAGCCCTGTCGCAACAATCGCTCGACGACGTTGAAATGAAGACACGTACGCGCGAACACGATACCCCTTTTCGAGAAGCTGCTGCACCACATGGGAGCCTAAGAATCCAGAGGCACCAGTGACCTAGACGGGAGCGTGGTTCAAACAATTGCATATTCAGCGCGAAATAGAGGGAATTCACAAAAATGAGTTCAGACATGGATGATGGGAGAGATATCAGTCGTGAAATACAGTCGAACCCCTTGTAACCCATGCTTCTATTAACCCATAACCCCTCATATCCCATGGAATTTTTGTGAAACCACCGCCGTTTGCAGGGATAACCCATAGGTCCGCCAAAACCCATACCCATACCCCTTCGAGCAGCATAACCCATACATTTCGGCCGAAGTTTTACATGTCGGAGATCTCGGAGTGATAAATTATTTCGACTGACAGCTTGATTGCATATTTTTCAGGGCCATTACAAAAGATTTCGCCTTCTCGATGCCTTCGGTCGCGCTGGAAGTCCTCAGGCGGGGCTTCGATGCTCTGAAGAAGCACATCGGTTCTCGCAGCAAAACATTGGAGGATCGTTTGGCCAACAATGAGAGCATAACATCGGATGACGAGAGATGGCTTGATGACGAAGGCAATATTGCCGATGAGGAATGGGCCCTCAGAGACCTTGAAACTGCGTCCGACTATGAGAGGGGCATGTCAAGGTTGAATGCGGCGCAAAAGAAGGCAGTGAAGAGGTTGAAGGAGTTTGCAGAGGTGGTCCAAAGTAAATTGGTGACGGCCAAGCGAAAGCGTACGTCCTCTGAGCACATCCCGTCAATTTCGAAGGCAAATTGTGACATTATACAGGTCCAGATCACCCCGTCGTTGTCCCAGCAGGCAAGACTCCCGGAAAGAAAAAGACGATTCCACCGACCTTCCAAAAAAAGGAACTCGCCACCCTTCAGCAACGCATCGAGATCTTGGATTGGTACCATGAAAATGGGAAGAACCAGACCAAGACAGCGAAGCATTTCGATCCCATCTACCCCAACCTACGCCTCAAACAGCCCCTCATCAGCTCCTGGGTAAATAACGAGCAGGACTGGCGTGCGCAGTATGCCAGCCATGATGGAGCTGCCCAGAAAATCAAGCGACAACGTCAAACCCAGCACCCCGAGGTGGAGCAAATGATGGAGCTCTGGGTAGCGCAGGCCATGTCGCACGGGATCCAGCTGAGTGGCGAGGTGCTGCGTCAAAAGTGGACCGCCTTTGCGGACTTGGTTGGAGTTGATGCGGATGAGCGGCTGGCTCTGAGTAATGGATGGCTGGGTCGATTCAAGAATCGTACAGGATTGAAGGAGTTCAAGAGGCATGGAGAGGCAGCGTCCGCGGACCCGGCAGCAATTGATGCTGAGCGAGCACGGGTCCAGGCCCTGCTCCACGAGGGCTATCACCTGCGCGACATCTTCAACATGGACGAGACTGGCCTGTTTTATGCGTAAGACCATTCTTTAACTGTTTACTCTCTCTGTGTCTCTTTTACTGATCAATGTGGTAGGTTTGCGCCAGATCGTGGTTTATCGGACAGAAAGCAAAGTGGCGTGAAAGGGAACAAAGTCCGGCTAACGTACGCCTTCACTGTCAATGCTGATGGATCCGAGAAGCGCGAAGCTTTCATCATCGGGAAGGCGAAGCAGCCTCGCTGTTTTGAGCGGCGCAATGCTGCTGCCTTAGGCTTTTATTATCGCAATAATGCGAAAGCCTGGATGGTCACGGCATTTTATCAGGAGTGGATCTTGTTGTGGGACGCCGAGCTGCGACTAGCGCGCCGCAAAATTGTCCTTTTCCAGGACAACTTTTCCGCCCATCAACCTCCGCCTGGCCTGACAAACATTCGGGTCGAGAACTTCGCAGCCAATCTCACGGCGCATGTCCAACCACTCGATGCCGGAATCATACGGTGCTTCAAGGCGCATTATCGGAAGCGCTACATCCAGCGGGCCATTAACAATTATGACAGCGGCATTACACCTGCAAATATCTACGACATCAACCAGCTTGAAGGAATGCGGATTGCGGCGAGTGCCTGGGACGATGTCTCGGCAGAAACAATTTCTCACTGCTGGATCAAAGCCGGTATCCTTCCTGCTTCCCTCCTGCCATCTCGTCCCACACCCGCATCCGGTGACCCGAACCCTGTACAAGGCGCCGAACAGGAGCTCGAGGCGAAGCTCGATTTGTTGGAAGGTACCGGTGTTTTGCAGCGTGCAAACCGAATGGCCATCGAGTTTCTAGTCAATCCCGTGGATGAGCAGGTTCTCGTTGAGGAGACGACTGACGCTGAGATTTTTCACGCTGTCAATTCGTCTCTGAATGCTCAACAGGAGTCCGAGATCCGAGGGGGCGACGATGATATTGACGACGATATGGAATACGAGCCGCGTCCCGACCGCCGCGAGGCCCTCAAGGCTGTTGCCGTACTTCAGAAATACACTGCATCGATGAATGATGACTTTGCGCGTCGTTTGGATGGCCTTCTGGCATCGTTCGGGCGGCAAACACAGCTGGAGGAAACAAAATCGCTCGTGGATACGCGAATTACCAATTACTTTACTGCGCAGGGACCGAAAAAAAGTCTAGAATACTTGTAGATACCTCTGCGTACCGTAAAATGTTTTTTTTTGATTAAAATTTTTCGACCTCCACTAACCCATGACCTCTCATAACCCATAGCCCGGGCATGTAACCGAGGGGTATGGGTTACAAGGGGTTCGACTGTAGCCGCTGGTGCGAATTCAACCCCGAAAGGTTATGTAGGGCTCGCCCAACCGAATTGCCGGTTATGTGTAATCGGAGTGGTTGGTAATCCCACCACATTTGATGATCGTCGATCCGTGTGTGTAAGCTTCAGACCCCTGTGCGTGGCTCTCACCGACGAGGCGGGATCCGTGAAAGTATGAAATCGGATTGGAGTTGAATCCGTTAGTGCGTTGTTCCAAAGCATTGCGCAGAAGCAGACCAGTCGCCACGGAATACCGTTTGCGCGGGTGATGAGTTGGCGTTCGACACTGGTTTGATACAGAATTGATATGGCTTGGCGGATACTTAACTTACTTATTTTTTGGCAGCGTGGTTTTTGGCAGCGTGGGTTGGGCGACCCGGCTGCGGGAAGGAAGGAAGGAAGTTAATTAACCGTTCCGGTCCCTAAAACGAACATACTTACATACCCGGTCGTTTTATAGGTTAATCGATATAATAATATACAAGTCAATCCAGTGATTTGGATTCATAAGAAGGGGAGAAAAAAAAATCCTGTCCTAGCCCGCTATTGCATCGCGGGGAGTCGAACCCCGGCCCACCAATCGATCGTTGACGCTAAACATCCAGAACAGCAACGAGCTGCCCTGTGTGTTCTGTACACAGCGATGCATTTACCCACAAGTTGGTTGGGGATGAGTCAAACGGTGCGGAATCAGATTATGTTGTGCCGATATTGAGCGGAGGAGAGGGGATAATCATTATCAAGGGGCGGTCGACGACGAGTATATGAGATCCAGGCCTGGCAGCAGTCCTGCGTCTACCTGGGCCAATTCAAGCGAAAAAAGAATAACAGAACAGCGTCCCACCGTAACCGGACCCGAAGCTTGAAACACGATTACTGGGGCAGTATATACTGGAAAGGAATCAGGTGAGCCGCCCGTTCTCCTATTTCCTTGACAAATAAAATAAGATTCAAAACGGAAGAAAATGTACGGCGCAGAGTTCAGTGCACCTTGGGGAATCGAACCCCGTCTCGCTGAAGGAGTTTGAAGACCGAGAATCAACCAAGCCAGCGTGTGTTCCGCAAACCAGGGTGCGTTGCTGGATATCTTTGGGAGGGAAGTGAGTGCGAATAAATAGGAAGGACAAGGAAGGGCACACGCCGTGTGAGGACTCAGAGGTATGAACCGCGGTGTAGTATTCGCCGTCCGGAGTCGAAACTGAAGTTGATCAGGGATTTCATGGAGTGATCCGGTTGAGTAGGAAAGGAGAACCTACCGCGCTGCCCGTGCACTTTGAGGAGTCGAAGCCCGTCTGAATATGCCTGGGGGGGCAATGTGGGACTGATTCAGCGCGCGCTGCCGTACACCAAGGTGCGTATGCGCACCTGCTGAAGGCCGTAATTCGGGGAAGCTAAGGAGCGGGATTACGGTCGAATTCAACCCACGAGAGAATTCTCGATCATCGATCAACCTAATATAAGTTAGTCGTAACAGGGGTTAGGCGCCTTTACTGGTTGGATGCCAGTTCTGCCGAATCTGAAGCCCATGCATCATGTTCGACGGCGATGTAGCTGGATATAAATTTCTGTGACGCTTGCGACGGACTCACCGAAGAGTATGGATCTCGGAAGAAGATGTACGTGTTGTTTTAGAGAACCTTGGAGATGGCGTGATGATAATCTTATCGATGATACGCGAGTTGTATTGAAATTGGTTGCAGCCCGGCGCGCCGTTTTGGGGACATTTTTCTCTGGACATCCCACGAGCGTCGGGGGGCCGCTGCATAAGGAGAACAGTTCGAGCTGCGAGGCGGACATCGGACGACATCGGATGGCAGATGGCTGAGGAAGAGCACATCATCGATCACGTGGCTGATCCCAGAGAGGCGATATGCTGCCCAAATCGGAAACATATTCACATTGTCTCCCACCGTCGCAAGTATAAAGCTACGTCTGTGGCTGCGCTTCCTTCTTCCTCACCACCACCACTATCACCCTCTCAAACTTTAAACATGTCCTCCCCCAAGATCGCCATTGTCATCTACTCGATGTACGGCCACGTCGCAAAGCGTTCGTGTCCTCCTTATCTGCTTTGCCCGTCGCTAACGCTCTGTGCAGTCGCCGAGTCCGTCAAGGCAGGCATTGAGAGCGCCGGTGGAAGTGTTAAGATCTACCAGTGAGTGTTTGGCCCTGGGCGAGTCGCAGTTGTTGACTTTCGACTAGAATCCCTGAGACTCTGCCGCAAGAAGTCCTCACGAAGATGCACGCTCCCGCGAAGCCTGACTACCCCATCATCGATGCCAACACGCTCGCCACCTTCGACGCCTTCATCATGGGCATCCCCACTCGTTATGGCAACTTCCCCGGCCAGTGGAAGGTGTGCTCTCATCTCTCTTGCTCCATCGGTGTACTGAAAGCTTGCAGGCGTTCTGGGACACTACCTCGGGCCTCTGGGCCACCGGTGCGCTTGCGGGCAAGTACGCCGGCGCGTTCGTCAGCACCGCTGGCCCCGGAGGAGGGCAGGAAGTCACTATCCAGAACGCCATCAGCACCCTCACCCACCACGGCGTTGTCTTCGTCCCTCTTGGCTACGCGCACGCTTTCGGCCAGCTCACGAACCTCAGCGAGGTGCACGGTGGTGCGTGTTATTTTCCTGTTGCATCGTTATCTCCTTCTCCAAGTTCTCGAATCATCTCGCCCACCTGATTGGCGCGGGCTTTCCGTTTCGGGCATCGAGGGCGCATTCTTGCCCCTTCTGTGAAAGAATGACGCGCACCGTTCCCTCGCTGTCAGGCTGAGGATGACGTCCGTCTCAAAGTCCGTCTCGAAGCGTGGATTTTCGTCTCACGCGTATTCACCGCGACCCACGCTCTCGCACGGTCTGGTGCGCGCTATGGGTGCGGAGACGCCCACGGGCATACACCGTTCTTCACGCTTCCTCGTGTTTCTCGTCTATTTATCTTTGACCACCTCGTTTTAATTCTTCCTTTCGCTCCGCTTACTCCCGCTCACACACCCTTCTTCCACAGGCTCCCCCTGGGGCGCCGGCACCTACGCCGCCTCCGACGGCTCGCGCCAGCCCACCGCACTCGAGCTCGAGATCGCCACCATCCAGGGCAAGGCGTTCTACGGTGTTGTGAGCAAGGTCAAGTTCTGAGTTACTGGGGAAGGAACAAGAGCGCGGATGTAGGGTCGGGCGTGGCGCGCATACCAAACAACTGTGGAATTCAATGTACTTTTTTTTCCTGCTTTCTTATAAGATTTCGTTCTTTCGTTCGTCCAAGTCGAAGTCTCTGTTTGTTGGAATCCTCGAACGAACTGGTATGGCAGGTGTCCCATGCCAGCCAGAAAAGGCCTCGTCGCGCGTGGCGCACGTCTACTCTGCATACCGGACTTGACGCATCATGACAGCGAAACCCCCGTTCGATCCGGGGCTAGGCCATACGCATTATCCATTCTATAGTTTTTTTCTTGTGTCTTCGAAGTCTTTTTATTTTACCGACATGTCCCTCCCCACACCACTCAGAAGGGCTCAGTGGATTTGGGCGCGAATGTATGGAACAACATAGTTGGTGTACGACGAAACTTCCCGTTCGATTTGCGGCTGCGCAATTGGTATGTGCTTCAGTCTTTCTGTCGCCATTTCATCTCAGTCACTCACACCCAGAATGGCCCGGTAGCGCGTGGACGCGCATCCGCGGTGTGTGTATGTTCCTCCCATATAATGGCGGAGTTACCCGTTCGATTCGGGGCTGGGCCATATTTCTTCAGCAAGGTATTTTTTTTGGTTTATTTTCACGTTCTGGTAAAAAAAAAAGCTTTGCTCCAGTAAAAAAATCTCAGCAGCCTAAGTGAATGGTGTATCACATATTCGTCTGGTTTACAACTCATCAATTCAGATTCAACCGTTGAGTAAGTTGAAAAGTTCAGTTGGTATATCCAGTGCTTAGTTTAATCGTACTTAAAACCTCGAGTTTATTTCCATCCCATCTCGTCTCCTCCGCTCCTAACGCTTCATTTACCCACAGAGTAGCCAATCCTGTGAACAGAACTTCGTCCCAAATTTTGAAACCAGACAATGGAGAGACGGACTCCACCGTCGGGTTCACGTTCCTGCCTTCCGGGAAGTGGTATCTCTGTGTATTTTTTTGAGGCTGGCGTTCGCGCCACTGGCCTCTTTGGCATATTAGATTCCGACAATGTTGGCAACGCAGGATGCCGAGAACGATGTGTGATGGACTGATGGGACTTATGTAAGTTCAACTGTTGAAGGAATACTTAAAGGAGAGTGCAAAACATTGTTTGAAAAATCCCAGTACTGCTAGAACTTGAATTCAATGTCAAGAGATTGTATGAAACCTAAATCCATTCAAGAACGCGTCACAGGTTTGAATATTTATGGTGGTCGTACATAGTTACTCAGTTTGGTTGATCTGGGGTTGAAACATCATTGATGATGATATCAACGATGGCCGAGGTTAAGTAGCCGCGGGGTTCAGATTAGGCATTTCAAAAGGTTTCTCAAAAATTATGTAACTAGGTACCAGGACAAGGAACAGGTACATCAATTACGGCGTTACTGATCGACAGTCACCACTGGACCTCGCCGTGGCCGTGTGCCTAATTGTACTGACAACTGCAACATATGCGAAGACCGACTGAAACCTCGGAACTGTCGTCTTCTCGGTGGGGCACACCCACCGATCGAGTTTAGCGGGAAACGAACGTTCACGCTTTACTTATCCAGTTTATGTAATTAGGTACGAATGTATCTTGTCGGTACCAGGACAAGGAACAGGTACATTAATTACGGCGTTCTGTGCGCAGATGCAAACCCACTCAGCTGCACTGCCACTGATCGACAATCGCCACTGAAGCCGTGGCCGTGTGCCTAATTGTGTCTACAACTGCAATATATGCGAAGACCGCCCGAAACCCCGTAACTGTCATCTTCTGGGTGGGGCACACCCACCGATCGAGTTCAGCGGGAAACGGACGTTTAACGTGCTTTACTCCTCCAGTTTATCCATTTTTTGTCCCCCCACCTTTCTCTCATGATATCGGATGCTAGGTCTCTCCGATGGCTGATGCGCTCTACTCGCTGTCAGAATGAAACTGAAGACAGCTTGGCAAGTACGGTCACTTTATGTAAATTTTACTCCCGGTATGCACATAAAAGGCGGGCACGCTAGCTGTTCAAAACTCGTAACCCAAGCTCACTCACTTCACTTCAGTACTTACACTCAATATCAAGTGGGTACAAGTGACTGCGCGTTGATGATTCTCATATGCTGATGTCTTGCTAGGGCAACATGGGCGCAGGCGGAACATTCACAATCATCAACGGAACACCCTATGACTGGCGTATCATCGACCCCTCATCCTATCAAATGAATTCGTGGCCTTTCCACGCAGGGGATGTCATAAAGGCTCAGACGACTGTTCATCTTTAGTGGGCTCCTTATTCCTTTTTTCTCCACGACGGGAACTGACTTCTTATTATTCATAGTGTTGAGTTCTCGGAGGCCATTTTCAAGAAATGGACGGACGACAGTGGCAGAGTAGATCGGCAGCTTATGGGCACCCCCGAAACAACACCACCTCAATTCCGCCTCCAAGTCGTCTACCAGGATTTCCAGGCCTACTTGTCCGGTTTCGCGTGTCAAAACCAGCCCAAGGGCGCGACCGTTTCGCTGGGCTGGCATCACGATGGTAACACCACCTTCGTTCTCGCGGGCACGGTAAATACTACGACTTTTGAGCAGCGGCTGACGTCTGACCTGCGCTTAGTGGGGCAACCTGGTCACTGTGGGCCAGTGCCCTCAGTGGATGCAGGGCGCTCTATCTTGGCTCGGCGACCGCCGTCTCTTCGACATCGCCCTTCCCGGCTCGCACGACGCAGGCATGTCGACTATCACCGGCGGTACCGTCTGGGGCAACTCTTGCAATTGCCAGAATCAGGGGCTCGACATCGGCAACCAGCTTCGTGCGGGAGCCCGCTACTTCGACATCCGCCCCGTTATCAGCGCGGGCGGGTTCAAGACCGGTCACTACTCTGACACGGGTGAACCCTTTGGCTGGCAGGGCGCGAACGGCCAGTCCATGTCCGACATTATCGACCAGATCAACAACTTTTGTAGGATCAGTGCCGAGCTCATCGTCGTTCGTCTTTCGCATGCACTCAACACGGATTCAAGGCCTTATAAGGATCTGACCCAAGATGAATGGAACAGGTGCAGTGCACAAATATCGTCCATCTTCCCCCAAAACTATAATTAGTATTTGCGCAGGCTCTTTTCAGAGCTTCTCCGTATCGAGCATCGCTTCGTCGCTCCCGTAAGCGGGTCGGATCTCACTCAGCTGAAGATCAATGACTTCATCGGCTCTGGCAAGGCCGCCGTCGTTCTTGTCGTCGACCCGACGAACATCAGCTTGGGCTCATACGCCAGTCAGGGCTTCTACACTTCATCGCAGCTCTGCATCTACGACGAGTACTCAAACACGAACGATCTCAACACTATGACGAACGACCAACTGAACAAGATGCGGCAGCAGCATGGCCACTATTTCCTCCTGTCGTGGACGCTCACGCAGGACAGCAAGGACGAGGTCGGGTTGGGGTCGTCGATCAGGGATTTGGCGGCGAAGGCCAACCCGACGCTGTACGACAAATTCCTGGGATGCGTGCAGGAAGGACCTGATCCCGAACGTGGTTTACGTCGATTTCTTTGATCCGCTGGTCACAAACTTGACCATAGCAGTTAACGCGAAGGCGACTTTCTGAGGAAAAAAGGTGATGCTCTTCTTTTCCTGCTAGAGTCGATTACTGACTGGTCAGCTTTTGACATCGCAGATCTGACATCGGAGGAGGGGCGTATAGCCGTAATACTGGGGCATAATTATTTTTGACACACCTTAGTATTTTTATGCACCAGCTGTGATCTTTCCAAAATATTCACCACTGAGAGTCAGACAAAGTCGCCTCAAAATTTCACACCTTCCATTTTGCAACGAAACAACATTTTGGACGTTTCTTGGGTAAATTATTCTCAATACGGCCCTATTCTTTCGTTCGGAGCTCGGACCTATTCCTTCCAACTCTGCTGAATCTTAGGCCATCGGTTTGAACCATTCCGTATCGTTACGTGAGCATCCGAACAGAATAAATGCGCTGGGACGTCGGTGGTCAAAGCCCGAAATCCATGCTGGGCAAGATAACCTTCGAGTTTATTTGCACCGTACAGATGCAACTTGTTATCGGATTTGAGACTCCGGATTCGGGTGAAAATCAGCACAGAGCATTATGAGCAGTTAAAAACTTGCTCATGGAGGGAAATGTGTTTTTTTCATCATCAATATAGAGGATCTGTCACGGAGACTACGGTTTGCGCGTCCACGCGCCACTGAGCCTTTCTGAGCTGGACTTGTTACCCATGAAATATCGTGGATCTACGAACCTAAAAGAATGTCGAATAAACAAAATGCAACCCAATTTTTTTTTATGCATAGCCCAGCCCCGAATCGAACAGGGACCCCACTGTATCTTTCTCCCAATGCACACCAGTTGCGGATGCGTGTCCGCGTGCTACCGAGCCTTTTCTGAATCGGGCTCGTTACCTATAAAAGGCCATGAATCACGAAACAAAAATGAAAAAAGTTCGAAAAATCGTTTCAATTACTACCACATCGCTCAGCCCCGAATCGAACAGGGAGCCACTGTGGACAGTGTACATCGACACACCTCGTGGATGCGTGTTCGCACGCTACTGGGCCTTTTTGGGTAGTACAGGACGCCTGTGATATCGGTTGGTTCAGAGACCTCGCACAATGACGAAGGAATGCTTGAAACAAATGTTTCAAGTCAAACGAACAGCAAAAAAACCAGAGAGCCAGAAACAACTACATGACCATTCTAATTGTTTTCAAAGTCCATTATACTTGTCTAACTACACGCTTTATTTTCGGCCCACCCTCTAGAACTTCACCTTGCTCACAACGCCGTAGAACGCCTTCCCCTGGATGGTCGCAATTTCGAGCTCGAGCGCGGTCGGCTGGCGCGAGCCGTCGGAGGCGGCGTAGGTGCCTGCGCCCCAGGGGGAGCCTGTGGGAGAAGCGTCAGCGACGATATGAAGAGGGAGGAAGGTGGGAGAGGGAGAGGAGGGAGGATGGAAATGGAGGAACGAGGGCAGGAAGAAGTAAAAACATCCTGAACACGATGCAGTAGGAAAAATGAAACGAGATTGGGGAGGAAGACATAAAGGAGATAGCAGGAACGATGAATCGTGGGTCGCGGTGTAGACGCGTGCACCTATCCGTAGAATATGCGCGCCAGAGCGTGGGAGAGCGTGGGTCGCGGTGAATGCGCGTGAGAGGAAGATACACGCTTTCAAGATGACAGCGAGAGAACGACCCGTCATCGTGCACAGAAGGAGAAAAGATGTGCGGCTTCGACCCCGAAAACGGATTGACGCCCGCGCCAATCAGGCGCGTTGGGTGAGACGCGATACGGACAAGTCCGCGGATTCGAGAAAGAGTGCACCAAGAGAGAGAAAAAACGGGAAAGACAGAAAGGCTAAGAGCAGAGACACGAAAAACGCGGAAGAGGAGCTACACGAAAAAGGGACAGAGAACAGACACGCACCGCCGTGCAACCTCGTTGAGGTTCCCGAGCTGGACAGGCGCATGCGAGTAGCCCAGCGGGACGAAGATAATTCCGTGGTGGGTGAGGGTGCTGATCGCGTTCTGGATGGTGACCTCCTGTCCGCCGCCAGGGCCGGCAGTGCTCACGAACGCGCCGGCGTACTTGCCCGCGAGCGCGCCTTTCCCCCAGAGGCCGCCCGTGGTATCCCAGAACGCCTGCGAGCTCTCAGTACACCGATGTAATAGTAGATGTGAGAGCACACCTTCCACTGGCCGGGGTAGGTTCCGTAACGCGTCGGAATGCCCATGATGAAGGCGTCGAATGTGGCGAGCTTGTCAGCGTCAATAATGGGGTAGTCGGGCTTCGCGGGCGCGTGCATCTTCGTGAGGACTTCTTGCGGCAGAGTCTCGGGAATCCTATGAGTCGACAGTCAATAACTGCGACTCACCCAGTAACAAACACTCACTGGAAGATCGTAGCACTTCCACCGGCGCCCTCAATGCCTTTCTTGACGGATTCGGCCACTACAAAAACGCGTCGGCAACGCGCAAAGAGGAAGGCAAAGACAGGACGTACACTGTGCAATATGACCGTACATGGAGTAGATAACAATGGCGATCTTGGGCGAGGACATGGTTGAGGATGTAAAGGGAGGGAGTGTTGGTAAGGAAGAAAGAGCGCAGACGCGTCTTTATATGGCAGCCAATGGGGATTTCTTTCCTTATTAGGCCACTTTGAAATCAGGCACGTGCTCCCGCTTTCTCTGTGCCGCATGCTGAGTCAGACGCCTGCTTATTCACGCAGCGGTCTCCCGACGTTCGTAAGTAGTCTCTTATAAGTAACCAGACACTTTTAAAAATATCAACTCGTACTTACCTCGTTTCTCGTAGTTCGTAAGATCTTCAGAAAATAGTGGGTCTCGGAAGCTCTCGCGTCCACGCTGATTTTTGGTATGCGATCTCGAGCTCAAGCTGTGGCGTTGGCGACCCCACTTCAGTTAAACGGGCAATCTACATTCAAAATGTTCTCTCTGGTAATTATCTGCATCAAGCGGGCATCAAAAATGGCGCCCAAGGAACACCGATAGGGATAGTGCGACCTCGTGGCTCCAGCCTCCACTATATCCGACTCGATGCAACAGACCGCTTGTCCCCGTTCCAACACGACCCAAAATGCTTATTTCCCCGGAATCCCGCGTTTGTGTGTCAGCCCAACTTACACCTCTTCCGAATGTCCTCTCAAATCCCGGGTCCCAGCAAGTCAGGAAAAGCACGGAAACACCCGCTGAACTCTCGTTGCGATAGTCTCTCTGTTTCGTTCAGTGCGACGAAGTTCGACTCCCCAAGGTGGCCTAGCGGCGTAAAATCTCATGTTTTTCCCCCGTTTTTTTACCGATGCAACCCTGCACTTTCAACCGACCCGAAACCCCGAGGTGCGATTCTGTCTCCTCGTTTGTCTTTCACATTTTTCACACACTTATCCTAACTTCCCGGAATCCCTCAGGTCAATCGCCGCCCTGAAACGCAACGTAGCCCGGTGTACAGACCCGATTGTTTCCTGTTCTCTGGACTCATAATACCCCCTGGCTATTGGGATGGGATTTGACTCTCGCGATGCACCGCTGTACTCGCAATGAATCTTTCTTTCTTTCATTGGGCCGTGAGGGTTGGCATTGGCATGCGTTATCTGATTTATCGACTAAATCTCAGAACGACAACTAACCCTCTCTCCTCAGTTCCAAGTCAAACTCTGTTACGGTGCATCGCCTTCTCCATCTGACTATCCACCCTCACTTCCCTTGAATAGAGAGATGGACGCATCGAGGTGTACGGAACACGCGCCGGCTCATTAGCTTGAATTTGGTGGGATTTGATTTCGCGGGAAGGGGTTCGACTCCCCGCGATGCACTTTCCACGGCTGCAGGGACAGCTTCTTTTTTTCGCTTAGGCCGAGCCAACGTCTCATCCCCGCCCGTCTACGCGTTTTGTTGTCCATCGCCCACAACCAACTAAACTCAGAACCCTACAGCCTTCCAGCCCTCCTTCGAGCTCTCTGTAATTACGGTGTGTTGCCTTTTTCATTCAATTATTTACATTCAGTTCCCTTGAATGGAAAGATAGACGCATTGAGGTGTACGGAACATGCGCCGGATTGTTGCATCCATTCCAGTCAGGCGAGACGGGGTTCGACCCCTGCGATGTACTTAAGGGTTCAAGAAATTCTTTTTCTTCGAGTCTGCGCTGCTGTTGTGATCTTGCTCTCTGCACGACCCACCCGACTCCGAGAGTCATCTCCCCCGCTCTCGTCGTCAATACATAACCGGTAACCACTCATTCAATTCAGGCCCTCTGAATGCGCATTGTTTATCCACATCGCATGCACTTCTCTGAACTCTGGACGTCCAACGTCGGATTCCCTCTCACCGAGTGAAATGATAAGCTTTCCCCATCCAACAGCGCATCTTGGTGCACAGAACACACTCCGGATTGTTGAGGAGTTTGTCTGGGGTTCGACTCCCCATGGTGCGATAGATCGGACCGAGGAATGTTTTTTTGTGGGAATTTGTCGTGCTGGTGGCAAGGTGCGGTTCTTCGGCTCTTTTCGCGCCATTTTTCTCAACACTTTCATAACCAGGCAAACGAATCAAATAAATCCCCAGTCAATGATACCCTGGCGGCGCCTCCTGCGGGACCCCTTGCGTCGCACACAGCTGCTCGACCTCGTGCCAGAGGCGCTCCATTTCGGAACGCAGCTCCTCAGTCCCGCGCGGCACGCTCGAGATCAGCGGCTGAGACGACGCAGGCGGCAATGTTGGTTCTGGCGCGACGTGACCTGGAACTCCACTCATCAACGCGGCCTTAGGGGAGATGAATAGCGATCCGGCACCAGCCGGGCGCGAGGGCGGGACAGCGAGTGAATTCGACGACGGATTTGTGGGTGCCATGGATGAGCCGCCGAATACAGCGGTCATATAAGGCCGAGGTGCCGCCAATCCGTCAGCCCCTTGCCGATGCCTCCGCCGACGCAGGAAGATGACGACGACAATGCCCAAAAGGAGTAGAAGAGCGACTCCGCCTATGACCCCGCCCGCAACCACGCCTGTCTTCGACCTTGAGGCAGGCGGCGACGGGACAACGACAGTTTTGTTGGCAACACTAGAAGGATGATAATGAACATGACCAACGATAAAGCCGAAAGATTCGGAATAACGCACTTCAAAGCGAGTACCGAGAACATCGCTCCTTGCGCCGGGCTAGTTGGAATGAGTTCACGGACTTGAATTACGAGACGTTAAACGTACCTTCCGAACCCGTTCGGAGAAACGCCGGCTCCTGGACCCAACCCAGTCAGGACATTGTACAGTGTCGGAAACGTTCCGTTGGTGAGATTAGAGGACGCATGCTTGTGGACTCCGGAAATGAGCAGATTCCGGGTCTCTATGTCTGGTGCTGCCGCGGCACTGAAAAGTGTCCAGTCTGTTTGGACAGAAATCAGGCGAAAGGGCCAAGCACCTCGGGGGGGGTCGTACCAGATCTGGTGTTCGAGTTGCCGTCGCTGCTCAGAGCAAACCCGAAAGCTATGGGTTTGTCAGATGCTGCCTCCATAATGGCAGAAAAGGCAACCTTGAGCTGGATTATTTGATAGAGTGGTCGATTCGGCAGTATATATCTGACGTGAGTAGTTAGTAGTTAGGCCACGAGGGCGTAGAATGATGTTCTTATCGACGTTGGAACAACATTCAGTTTCAACAGTTTGTCGGCCAACAAGTTGTACATTAGACCAAAAGTGGAGTCGCCATACATCCAGCGGAGTTGTCCCGATGTTGCTGTAAGGTTAACCCAGGTTTGCATGAGGCTTTTGGCAAATCTCTAAACAGAGTTTCCCTGCGTAGGTTTCTTCAGCATGTGTAACGTTCACGTACCTCGTATTTCTGCACATCTGGTGTCTGACCCATGATCTGGCTGATTCCGGCCATCGCTTGGATGGCGATGATGCCCTTGAGAGCGAGATTCGTGACATTGCCGTGGGTCTGGGTGAGTCCTGTGTCATCCGCGGAGGTCCTGCCCAAGTCAGCATCTGCGTATGGCCCGAGATATGGAAAGACGTACTGTTGTTCGGGGTCTAACGCATTCGAGGTCAAATAATCAGCCCATCGCTTGAGCAAGTTGTACTGCATCGTAAATGTCAAGTCAGAGAAAACATAAAACGATATGACCTACGTATTTGACAATCAGAGAGCCATCTCCGGTGCTTCGGGCATGCGCCAAGACGAGAATCAGCATGTTCCCTGAATCTGGGCGACGTTCAGTATAATGGTTTCCAGAGCGAAATCCTTACTTTCTACGCCGTATATGGCATTATTGTCGGGATTCCCGGGAACCGACGGGAAAGCTGTCCCTGAATAGGATTCAATATACGATGATCGATAATAGACACAGCGTCAACTTCACGAACCCAAATCCGGTGCTGCGTACGAATTGCCATAGCTTGATGAACTTTGATATTCCAGTAGAGGTTCGAGCAGTACGCCGGTGATGTTGGCATCCAAATACATAAAAGCAGGGAGCGCAGCGTAGATGGTCTCCGTTGGATTCACCCGTCTAGTTCGACTACTTCAGCTGTGCGATATTTTTCAAAAAAGGCAGCGCTCACTGGCTCTTCCCGACATCCTTCATGAATGCTTTCACGTCGGACATGTTGAAACTTCCATCCGGCAATATGGACAGTGTGATCTCCACACCGGCCATGGCTTGTCGGGTCCCCAGCGAAACCAGGTCGGCGTAATCTGGCGAGATGGCTACCGCATCCTGCAGAACCTTCTGATCGAGTGCAATGGCGCGTGCGCGTGCCGCCTGGAAGTCAGTGATGAATGCATCGATCTTGGAAAGAGATGAAGTAAGTGAAGATAGTCATAGTAAAGAAAAAAGTTCCAACGCACTGCATCGCCAATGGTAGAATGCTGCGACCAATAATACGCCCTCCGCTGCATGCCCGAAAACGTCAGTACCGGGTCTCTGACTACCCCAACCGCCCACGCGACGGTGGATAGCGTATCGGTCGTCCCGAGATTCAAAGCATGTGCGAAGACCGGGAATTTGCCGTTGGTACCTTTGACGTTGCCGATGTTTCCGGTTAAATCAGAGTTCAGGGCTAAACTAGTGCCAGCCGCAGAAAATTGCGTGCGGAGTGCCAGGCCGCTTCCGACGAGCGAGACGAGGCCGGGCTGCACCTGTACATTATCGGATGGTGAGGTAGCGAAGATGGGGTAGATGCTTCGATGCGCTCACGCTCGATATAGCATGGTAGGCAACAGCGTCCTCCGCTACGTCTTCGAAGGAGGATTTTGGTGTAGTCGACTTGACTTGGTGGAAAGCCGTATTACTCGTTTGGGAGCTGCTCCATTGTATACCTGTTTCAAGATCCTTCGTGACCCACTCTGAGATGAGAAATGTCTTGAGTGATCATAGGTGCAATTCTGCTGTGAGATGACGCACCGCCGCTGATATCAGAATAAAGCTGGATCGAATGCGGCTGGCCGTCTGTGGCTTTGCCGTCGAGATACACGTAGCTGAAGGGAAACGATTGGCGCGCCCAATCCGAAGGCTACAGATCCTATCAAATCATGGTAGGGAATGCACAATGGGCACCGCACCTCGATGGGACTCAGGAACGTCACATTCAGCAGCATAGGCCCGGCTTGGACAGTGAGGATCGTCCGCGTCGGAGTGATCTCGGTAGCGAGCCAGGCGCTCGCATTGTCGTAGATTCCGGAGACTGGCCTCCCCAGCCAGCGGTACGTCGTTCCATCGACCTTGATGTACCCCGCCCAGCCGAGTATCTGTGGGGCATTAGAGTAGGCTTCACCAGAACGAAGAGTAAATCGTACATGCTGGTCGTTCCAGAATGTCGGCCACGTGTCCATTGGGTTCGTCCCATTCCGCGTATCAAGCCAGCAGTTAAATGTTGGCGTGCGTACGGCGAGGGGGACTGCAGAGGGGAAGAAGGTCTGTTGCGTAAGGGCCAAGGTAATCCAGTTGCTCCAGAACAGGAGGATCCCCAGCGAAATGAGAGTGTGTTGGTAAAGCATGGTACTGGGGCCAAAATGCACGGGAGCGGGGACAAACACGGCGAAAATAGCGCGGATTCAAAACGCGGTGCTCGATAATGATCAAAGGCGGTTCGAGATCCATGCTATAACCGTTGACATTGAACATCAGGCAAGAACGGCGTTGGTATCGCTGCAGGTGCAGCCACATAATGACTTAGCTCTTGAATAGCACCACCTTGCGGAGGAACGCAGTATCGAAGTTGACCGCATACTCTGAGACGCGTAGGTGGGCTAACTACAGTCTGAACTGCATGATGCATATGCCGAAGATGAAACCCCTGCACGCGGAACAGCCAGAGATGTTACTGCCGTGGAACGCGGGTAGGTAGCGAACTGATAAATTCATGAAGCAACGGCACCCAAGAAGGATGATTGGCCATCTATACGTCATCATCAGTCAGGATTTCTCAAACATCCATGCTGCTGTTGCGTACAACTCGCAGCATCTCGGAAATTGCATCAAGACACGTAGCTTCGCTGGACCTGCGGCTAACGATCGAGATGCTATAAAAATATGGTCCGCACCCCACGGCCGACGCCCAGCGGGATATGTAGAAGCGAGGCCGGTCCCGAGGCTGCGTTTGCACTTGGTTTGCACCCCACAGAGTGCGGAGATGATCCAAGATGATTTTTTTTCCAGGTGTACATAGACTCCGAGGGAAGTTCGATGGTTTCCAAACCGTGACATCATGCGTCGGGCTGGTACGGTAGGACTTTTAATCTCCACGAATCGGTTGCAGACGGTTGAATGCTCACTGTTCTCACATCGCCCGGGAAATATAGTCACTCTGAATTACTGTGATATAGGGCCCCCAGGAGACATGATCGCAACTTGTTTCCTCTTTCTGTTCTTCTTGTAACGCTCCGAATGCATCGGCGGAGGGCTGAGCTCATCAGAACAGATACGAGACCAAGGTGTTGCAAAGGAAGAAGCAAGGAAGCAAAGCTGATTGACGGCCCAGCGCCTCGTGGCGCTGATCAAATGATTCAGTGATTCCATCACACGCACCTTGCACAGACCACCACGAGATAAGTAGGGCCTCTACAGTAGATCAACTTGCCCTACGAAATAACAACAAGACTTACTAGGACTTACTTACTTGACAGTCAAGATTCAGTTCGATAGTATATATGACGTCGCCAGCCCAACATTCGTCTTGACGGACTTAATTGTCTCGTTCTTTTTTTCCATGCACGCTGAGTTTACCCACCGCTTTGCCCACAGCACTGAACAGAAAGAGCGCAGCGTTGGAGGATGGTACCAACTTTCAACGGACGAACAGCTCGCGAGAAACGTCTGTGGGCTGGGGGTTGCCGTCATGTATGGCATAGATGGATAGTATGGGCAAATGGACTTCCTGCTTCAATATTATTCCTGACAAAGAGCCCCGACGTTTCAGACAACACATCCCAAGATGCGCATGAAACTATGGGCTCGAGGACAGCATATTTCCAGCCATTTTTGATACGATTGAATTATAAGATTCGAGCAGATCTGCTGAGTTTACCACATACTAATACTTGTCCATGCATGGCCAAAGGAAAGTCAACCAAACATGTGAGACGCCGAATGCATCCACATTCCCACGGTCCAGTTCTGTCCACAACAATTACCGACCGCTATATGGTCCCTGCAAGTGCCAGGGAAAATTATGGAATTGTTCCTGTATTTGTTATTCAATCGGCCCGTGCAGGTTGGTCTCTTTGCACGAGTAAGCCCTTGGTGCGGTGCAGCGCGTCTCCGGAACATGTCTAGCATCAACATATCACAGCACAGTTCCCTGTCCTACTCGGGTCCGGGACCCGAGAGTTTGGAATGCGCCCAAGCGCTACCAAGCCTTCCTGCACTCGTCCTCTACATGTGTCGTGCCTCTGTCAACCGAAAAAACGGGAGGAAAAACACGTTCACTCGTATGGCCATGATTCCCGAATCGAACGGCAACTCCGCCGTATAGCACACCACCGAATAATACGTCGCAGATGCGCGTTCGCACACCAAGGGGACTTTTAAGCTCATATGCGACGCCAACCTTGTCAGTGCGTTCTCCGAAGCTCCCATCTCGCATGCAAGACATACTTCAAGTCGAACAATGCGGTTCAGAGTCTACTAATACACTTATATACGTACAATTATTTCTTCGTTCACCCTCCCCACTATTCCCCGGGTCGGAAAACTGACTCAAAACTTAACCTTACTCACAACGCCCCAAAACGCCTTCCCCTGAATCGTCGCAATCTCGAGCTCGAGCGCGGTTGGCTGGCGCGAGCCGTCCGAGGCAGCGTAAGTGCCGGCGCCCCAGGGGGAGCCTGTGGAAAGGAATTAGAAAGAGAAGGACAGAGGAACGGGTGAGGAACGAGGAAAAGAAGTAGAGATAATAGATGAGGCAGTACAGGACAATGCAACGAAGTTGAAGAAGAAGGGAGAGAAAGTGGTAAATGTAGAGGGAAATATGAGACAGCAGTGAGGTGTATGTGCGTGCACCTCTGGGAACAATACACGCGCAGACTGCGCGAGAGCATGGGACGGAGAAGAGAGAAGGGACATGAAGAAGCGAGCCAGAAAGAGGAGAAGGAGAAACACGCACCGCCGTGCACCTCGCTGAGGTTCGTGAGCTGGCCGAAAGCGTGTGCGTAGCCCAACGGGACGAAAATGACGCCGTGGTGCGTGAGGGTGCTGATCGCGTTCTGGATGGTGACCTCCTGCCCGCCGCCTGGGCCAGCGGTGCTGACGAACGCACCGGCGTACTTGCCCGCGAGCGCGCCCTTCCCCCAAAGGCCGCCCGTGGTGTCCCAGAACGCCTAAGAAGGGCAGCGAGTTGTTAACATGCGGATACACAACGACAACGGGAGGACGAGGGAGCGCACCTTCCATTGGCCGGGGTAGTTCCCGTAACGTGTCGGGATGCCCATGATGAAGGCGTCGAAGGTGGCGAGTTTGTCCGCGTCGATGATGGGGTAGTCGGGCTTCGCGGGTGCGTGCATCTTCGTGAGGACCTCTTGCGGCAGCGTCTCAGGGATCCTAGTAGTCAAAAGTCAGCGACTGCAGCCCGCCCAGCACGAAACACTCACTGGAAGATCGTAACGGTCCCACCAGCGGTCTCGATTCCAGCTTTAACGGACTCGGCCACTAGAAAACGCGTTAGCGACAAGAAAGAATGAATGGAAAGAAAGCACATACACTTGGCGATGTGCCCGTACATGGAGTAGATAACGATGGCGACCTTAGGCGAGGACATGGGTGAAGATGTGGATGAGGAGGGTATGTGGATGTAGATGGTAATAAGGAAGAAAGAAGCGCAGGCGAGGCGGCTTTATGTATGAAGCCAATGGGAATCTCTTTCCTTATTTGGGAAGGCTTTCTTCCTCATCCATTTACCGCCTGCTGAGTCGGACATCCGCCGCCTGTGCTTATTTAATATTCACGCAGCGGTCTCCCGACGAATTCCAGAGAAAAATGTCCCCGATTCGGTTGGTCTCAACCCGACTCTCCCGTAGCGACAGTGGTTTTCGGCATGCGATCTGTGCACGATCTGAGTGGTAACTCGACTTCACGAGAAACGGGAAATCTATGCTCTATCTACTGGCTATCTGACGAATTAATGCCTGCCGTTAGTGCCGCCCGAGGAACACCAGTCCCGCAGGGCAAGTGCGACGAAGCACCTCGTAACTCCAGCGTATTCGACTCAATCCAACTGGCCTCTTATCCCCGTTCCAACGCGTCTTATTCACCCAGAACCCCGCGCGGCCTGTACGCAATCAACACGATTATCTCTGTTTCTCCAATTCTTTGCGATCTGTTCTTGGTCATTCCAAACTGAATTTCTTCTGAATGTACCGAATGTCCGCCCAAATCCGAGGTCACATCAGGTCAGGGGAAGCACCTTTGTGCACGGAAACACCGACTGAGCCATTTCCTCATGCATATCGGCGCTCAGCGTGACGGGGTTCGACTCCCCAGGGTGCCCTGAGCTCTTCAGAAGATGACTTTTTCTTCGTTTCTCTACGAGTTTTGGTGACTTCGGAGACCGCCGCTCGTCGGCCAGTTCGATTTTTAAACCACCCATCCAACTATCAGAGTCCGGTTACACGGTGCAATTCCATCCCGTCTTCGCACAAAACACTCAAACTACACCATCCGCTGCCCTGGCGTGACATGCTGCCTATCTATTATTCACGCTTCCGTACCCCGCCGAAAAGAAGGCATAACAGTGCATCGTCGCGCTCGGAGCGCACACCGGATTAATTCATCAAACCGAAGCCACTATTCGACGGGACGGGGTTCGACTCCCCGATGCACGTACCTCCTAGTTGAATTTTTTCTCATTCTTTTGGTGTCTCTTCCAGAGCTTAAACTCAGCTGCATTCGCGGATTGGGATCTGTTTAATGCGCACCAATATTCTTTTCGAACGGGAGGCCCAACAGGATGCAGTACGTGGCTCTCTTGGATGAGATATTGACGCGACTGATCGGGACGCAGCGTTGGAAGTTAGCACCAAATTCAAACAAGAACACGCGTGGGTCTGCGGGTGTCGCCGTCATGTATCGCACGGATCAGTAATTAACGCTCGGCCAATTGAACTCTCCTTGTTTGAATATTCCTGACAAGATTAAGTAGCGCGAACGTTCCTAGCAACGTAAGATGCATAAAACTTCTGATAGCACCCAGGGCAATACAGAACTAAAGAAAAACTTGATTCTCAGTTTTTTTTTGGAGTCTGACATTGGGAGACTACACCCGGGGCTTTCGACACGACAGACGAACGCGGGTGTTAAGTCTAGGCATACGGTTGAAAGTCTCTCAGACAACTCTGCCCGATATGTCCAGGGGCCAAGACCCTCCGATTGCAACATCGCATTTGTCGATCCAATCAAGGGACCAACCAGTCTCTGAGTATGACCAAAAACAGGAGAAAGAAAACTTATCCGCTAACTCCAAAGTAATATTAGGCGTATGTACGCGTATCCGCGCGGCTATCTGCGCGCCCGATTGGAGCCGTATATTGTGGCAACGAGTTCCCCGCTACCAGTGTATCCGCCAACCGATATAAACCTCCACGCCGGCGAGTCAGTACCACCACATCCAGCTTCCTACCTCGTTCAGACACCGACCATCTAACTACCTTTCCCAAAGCGAAGGTGAGCTGCTAGAAATACCCTATGCTGGGCCTCGCTCACAACAACCCCGGTAGACATGGTTCATCAAATTCGCTTCCACATCGACAACACAAACACGGGCTATAAGCTCATCCCTGCAGAAAAATCGGCTTTCGCGGATTGGGGCAATATCTCGAAGCACCCCGTCACAGTCCCTGCGGGGACGTCGGTCCCCGAGAACGGCGGATTCGTCAAAGCCTCCTCGGCGCCGTTCGCCGGCGCGGCGATGCTCGTGGTCTATTCCATCCAGACCTCGACTCCCATCTATCTGTGCTTGCTCGCCAGCGATCCGCACTGGAGCGCACGGAGGAACTGGGCATACGTCTACATTACGACAGACATCAACGACGCGAAGGCTGGTCAGGAGTTGTTCAATAAAGTCTATTCTGGCGAGAACACGTCGGCGAGCGTGAACATCGATGGGGGGATATTCGAGGTGAGAGAACCAAGCGTTGTTTCTCGGACCAATTGGGTATTAATATGATATCGCTACCAGGTTGTCGCAGAGATTGGACAGTCTGACGACTGCACTGCTGTGTTTCGGTGCAGCTACAAAGACAGAGCCAGGCTTTAAGGGGACTACGCAATAGGACGGATTCAAAGGGTGGCTGACACTGCGTGCATTAATTATGTAGAAGTTGATCCCCAGGCTTGAATAATGAAATTCTTCACGAGCATTGCTTAATGGGTCGTGTTGAGTTAGGATCGAGGAGCGAGACGCCCAATCACGCATGCTATCTCGCCGATGTAAAGTTACCAGTCCGGTGGGAAGCGGTGTACTTACTGCCGCTCAAACTATTTTTGAACATGCGCGTCGAGACTTTTGAGACTCCGTTTGATGGCGGTACAACAAGGATAGATGTTGTGTTGCACCAGGGAGTATGAATTCACACAGCCCGAGATGGCTGAGGGAAGGTTTTCGCCACCAAATGCGTATCCGAACAGGAGGAACGGGGGATGCCGAAGTGTGATCATTAGGTACATACCGCCATATTTGCGAGAATTTGCATAGCAGTGCTCGATGTTGAAAGGTTCGATTGAAAGCACGGCCTCGGCAATCGGATAGTGATTCCACATACATTTTTTCTCCCAATCCTCTGATACCAAGTGTTCGCCTCGCATGAATGTGGTTGAAAACTATGGATCCATCGGGGATCTCCGTCCTCACCGCTCAGAGGCAGTGGTTCCTCTGTTTTTCTCCCTTTCTCTCCATGAATAATTACCGGTCGCCCGTACCGCTTGGGTTTGGACAACTTGCAAGTACGTTCAGTCGACTTGGGTTGAAATTGGAACTGAAACTTGATTAAATCCGATCATCTCTGTGGGCGCCATGGATTTGCCAGACCTCGGCGTCCCACGTGCTAGTACGACCCTTGTATCCTTATCGACCAGTATACCACAGGAATTCGTGGAGGCCATCATGGAAGACGTCGACACACGATTATTGTTGATTTCAGGTGTGAGTAAATTTTCGATTTTGTCTCTTGCTTGACTGACGACCACCGCAGGGTTCTGCACAGTCAATCAAAATACGAATGAATCGCAAGGCACGGGCGGCAACTGGGACGGCGAGGCCCCGGTAAAATGTACGTGCGGCAGACGGCGCAGACGCGATAGAGCTGCGGGGACCAAACGCAGCGCTGAGGTGGAGGGAGGGCGCAGTGCACTGGAGTTACCCGGAGAAGAAGCCCGGCAGGGGCGCAGATGGCGCCAGAAAGAGCGGAACCGGCAGCGCATCGGGCGGCTACAGACGCGGGGATCAAAGAGGGTATACAATGGCTCGGGAGCAAGCGCAGACGCGGTGGAGGGTGGCCAGCGGCCAGCGGACACTGAACGCACAAGCGATGTGTGGGACTTGTGAGACAGCGGTGTGGTCACGGTGCGGGGAGGGACCGCCAACGTGGAGTCGGCTGTGCGCGGACAAGACGGTCTAGGCAGCGCGGATGCAGAGGCGGGATTTGAGGGCGTGGCCACATCACAATTGTATCAACGACTGAGCTTACAGTAAAGAAGATGAGTGATTCCAATATCGTGCAGCTAGGATTTCATTCTTTGAAAAATGCTGCGGCGACGAGCAGCTTCGTGATGCTCAGAATGAAGAGGGTGCAGGCGGTGATGCGGGTATAATAGAACGTGGCCGTACGCGGCGAAGAGGGCACCGGATACCTCGCCGACTAGTATGTACCCATTCAATTAATTGAATAAAAAAGCGAGGAACACTCGCACTCGATTCAACGCCTGTGGCAATTCAGACGCCGATTCCATGCGGTTTGAGTCCCCTCCGGATTGCTGCGTGTCCGTGGATATCGTGCGGCAAGGTCGGTTCAGCGGCGGACGGCGCGATCGGGTGATACAGTTTCGAAATAATGTCGTTCAGCGTCGAGAGGAGCGAGAGGGGGTAGAGAAAGGCCGGTGCCACCTCCTGGAGTCCATATAAACCAGATTAACCCAGGCCGATAAGGCCTGGCAAGAGAATTTGCGTCTTGTAAGTATGGTTGTCTTGCAAGCCTCTTACGACACATTGTGACGTGACGCTCTCATAAGAGGATTTTCAAATTTGCGCCAGATCATGATGGGTGATAAATTCATTTGATTCGATCAGCGCCGATCATCGTCTAGATGTCGTTCCCGCAAAACAACAGCGCCCAAACGCAAGCGCTGACGGCACTGCTCACTACCCAAGTGACTCCAAGCCCGTCTTTGCCTTCCGTGATTGTGCCCCTCCCGTACCCGCCTCCAGATCCACTCAAGCCGCTCGCCGCCCGTCGCCAACTATGCCTGGACTCGGTGAAGCTACCGCTGCCGAGTTGTTTGAGATTCTCAAGTTCTTATTGTCCGGGACTGCGGTACGCTTGTATTTGCATTCGAGATCCACACCGTTGACTTGCGTATGTGCAGTCAGCTCTAATTTTCCACGGTCGGTGCGCAGTCCCTCTTTCCGCGTTCGCCCTAAACCTCTGGCCCAGGAATCTGCCTCCTCTTCTTTGCGTATGCAGTGTACTTCCTACGAAAGACGAAGACACGGGCATCCCACTTGTTTCTCGCCCTCTCTGTCATTGTTGTGCTATTTGCGCTCACCCAAGCCATCTTGGACGTCGTTAACGCTGTTATATTAATGCGTGTCTCGGAACTGCTCCTAGAAGGCGGCTCGCTACCGGAGGCTCTCTCTCTCTACGACACCTATGTGCGCATTTTCACGGCGCGGCAAGCGCTGCTCGCGATCAACAAGCAAGTTCCTTCCTCTATCTGTCTTTAAACCCCCCAAGTTAACGGTTTCATTTCGTTTCTGTACGCAGCGCGATCACCGACAGCATCCTCGTCAGTACAAGCAATTGTGCCATTTCCACCAGGGCTGCTCGACACTCATCGTCTATCTAGCTTTACAGATGCGCGGTAATCTGGGGCTCTTCGCCATATGCGAGAGTTGCGATCACCATCCCTGCACTGCTGATCATCTCCACTCTCGGTAAGACATAAATCGTCCAGAATCATCCCTCACGATTTCACCTTATGCTAGCGGTGGGCCTGTGGGGAACTTTTGAGCTGGAGAGCGACACCGCGGCCCCGTTCGCTTTGGCGCTGATAACCAACTTCATCTTGCTGGGCCTGACCGGTACGTAGTGCACGGTGCTTCTATTTCACGGTACGTAGTACTCACGAAGAAATAATTTCCAGCCGGGCGAATATACAGAAAGGGCCGGCAGGCGACGGTCGTGCTCGGGGCCGAGGCTGGGGCCCGGTATAACAGAACTTTGGAGATCATGTGCGTCAATTATTCATTCGGTCATTCGTACACCAAAATAATAGCCCTGATCCTCAGATGCGAGTCCAGTCTACTCTACTTCATCGTTTTTGCTCGTGTACATCATCTCGAGCGTCGTAAGCCCATTGTCGGTCAGTCTCCAGTCCCGTCCACAGGCCACGTGCAATAGCCCTGAATTAACTCTGTCTAGGTCCTCACGGCCCTGGCGTGGGGTGCAATGGCTCAGGTCGTAGTAAGTGATCTATCGATGGCTCTATCATGTATATTAAGAGGCCGATTGCGACTTTCAGAACATCGTCCCACTGATGATAATGGTCCGCGTAGGCATTGCGCGGAGCAAAGACGACCCAACCGCAGACTCGCGGCGCGTGTTTTACGGCGGAAATGCTGGCAGGTACGGGATGACAGCCGTGTCTGATGACTCCACACCGTTGAAGAGTGGCCAATATTCTGAGCTTTGAGAGCTACTGCGGTGTGTTGTATATATAACTGTAATTAGAGGACTCTGATTCGGTTACTTAGAGAGCGGTATTGCGAACTTGTAATGGAAGTTGTGGTTGACTGCACAGGACGGATTAGAATGGTTCAAGAGGTCTTCCTCTTTATACTGTTCAAAGTAAGCGTACCCTCCGAGCCTAACTCCCTCGGCCCGCCTCGGAGTTGCGACATACTCGCGGCTCTGTGGTATCTCTGCTCTTTATTCTTTCCCCGGCTTCGTGGGATCTCTGCTGTTCATTCTTTCCCACCAAGGCTACAAAGCTGTAAAGCAGCGACATCGGAGGTATTTCTTACCCGATATCAAAACACCGCCCACGAATATATTGCAGAACCTCCCACGGCGTCCCGCCTAGGCGGCCCATATAAACCAAAGGACGATTGTACTATTGATGAGCGAATGATGTTCACTCTTGCCCTCTTTGCGTACCTGGCGACAGCGAACGCATACATTTGGCCCTCTCCCCAACTGGATGCACTCGAAAGCCTGCGCTTCCCTGTCGAGTTCAGCTTTATACCCTCATTCCTCGAACCTTGCGGAGCCTTCACCTCTCCAGCCGGCGACGGTGACGAAGAGATTTCAGGCAGATCCAACGCCGCAGACTGGATACGGACTGAGTGATTTGTCTAACTCCTGAGTGTAATTGATGTCTTAATGCATGTACAGGCGTACCACGATATGGCCACGCACAACGTCGTTGATGGCACGGGAGGGATGGACGCTTCGATTCGATTTGCCGAAGAGCAAGCGCGGCCGGAGGTTTGTTGCCCTCCACATAGATTGAGGGTGCTGAGGTCGTCTTAAAAGAATGCCGGGAACGGGTTCAGTAACACCTTGAGTGTGTTAACACAAGTGAGCAGTCATGACGTTTCCGGTGTGTTACCTTCTTTCGGGCAAATATCTGTCTCATCATGTCCGTTGCAGTCGCAGATCTCCTTGCACTCGGGCTGGTGCTAGCGATTGAAAAGTGGTCAGTTTTACGGGTCCACCTCGTCTGCCAGTCTGCTTACAACGCACTTCAAGTGGGGGCCCTCAGATTGCCTTCCGGGGTGGACGTATCGACGCCGAGGAACCCAATATACCCGGAGTTCCCGAGCCTCAGCAGGACCTAGATTCCCATATAGCCTCCTTCGCAAGGCAGGGATTCACAAAGGAAGAGATGATCGGCCTCGTCGCATGCGGGTGCGTACCTCACAAGGAGCCACCTCCAGCGCTGAGTCATCGTTTCCAGACACACTTTTGGTGGCGTGCAGCACGATCCATTCCCAGATATTGTGCCGGAATTGAATGACCCGCACAATGTTGAATCGGTAGCGCACTTTGATTCTACTAGCACGAGCTTTGACAACAACATGTGCGTCTGTGCTTCTGACGCAAATCGCAACCTTAAAAATTCTGTGCAGCGCGACGGAATATATCAATGGCACTACTCTGAACCCGTTGGTTGTCGGTACCAACGCCACCACAAATTCAGACCAGCGGATTTTTAGCAGCGATGGTAATGCTACAATGCTCTCGTGAGTTTCCCTCCGTCCCAAGTCATTTCTCGCTGAGGACCGTTCAGTTTCGCCAAATCGCCTCAACACTTTGCGTCGACCTGCGCTGATCTCTTTGCACGCATGATCGACACGGTGCCCAGCGGTGTCCAGCTGACTGAGGTGATCACACCATTGCCCGTCAAGCCCCAACTCCAGCCGTTGACCATAGACGGTGACATCCTTCAATTCGCTGGTTTAATCCGGGTACGGAGGAAAGTGCATTATGATATGACTTACCCATTGACTTCCCTTGCTCACCGCAGTTCTGGAATTTGACCGAGAACCCCGATCGGGTAGTGCAGATTGTCTGGGATGATCATGTCGGAGGGGTTCACAATGGAACCCTGCTTCCATCGCAAGAGATAAATCCAGGCAATTTTATGACTTGGTATGACCTCGGGCCAACGGAAGACGTGGAGTTCCTGTCGCTGGACGCCGCAGCTGGGATCACGAACATGCGATTCACCCTCGACGGCAAGCTGGAGGACCAGGGTGGTGTCGGGTTTGCCGTTCAAGACGCGCTTGTCTTTTCCACGACCTCTTGCCGGACTTCCACCAGTCCCCCTGCTGCAAAATTCGATGTCGCAGTCAGTCCGCCTTGTATTTTTATGTCTCAATGCTGCAGTGTTGAACTGACATGACGCAGGTACGCAGAGGTGTGAATGTAACACGCATGTACACCGAGGATGAGGTCAAAGACGCGACGGGACATGGGTTCCTCGTTGAACGCTACTCCTTCTCCCCTGTTGAGCCAGGAGCAGCAACGAACACCCCTTACGCGTTCTGGACCGCCAATTTGACACAAAACGCTACTAGCTACGTGACAGCAGAAATCGATGGCGCCAAAATCTCAGTGGGCCCAATCGCAGCCTTTCTTGCCCTTCCTTCGTGTCCGAAGTTATACCCGGTTCGTAGTAATTCAGGACTCGAAACTCGATCTTCATCACGGTGGACTGAGAAATGGAACCAAAAACACAAAGATGACTGATGATCTCGTTCGATAATAATTTATTTGATCGGTCTCGGGTGGGTGGTTTGGCTATTCTAGTGAATCGCCGCCCATTCGTCGCGCGCCGATCTATATGACAATGGTATCGACCCTTACGTATCCTACAGCGCCGCGTTTGGCTCTAGTCATCGGTGCCGATCGCGATCGGTTATTCAACCAACGCTCAACTCAAACATTTTGCGTAAACCGCGAGTGAACCGGCGTCCGCTCAGTCGCGTTCCGATTTAGAAATGCTCTCGGGGCTTCGAATCTGTTACCAATTTGGATTCCTCTTTCTTTGCCCGTCCATATGCCTGTGCTTTAGTCTCCTGCTTCTGTACGCAAATATATGCCATCCCTCAGGCATCTACCTTCCTCCAGAAGTATTATTTCGCTCATTTAGTAGACCGTGCCGAGTCTTAGCACATGATCGATGTTGAAATCCCGTTTCTTCAACAGCTTTTTATCGATTTTCTTTCGGAGTTCTTTTCAACTTCTTTTCAATTTTCCACTTGGATTATTTTCCCCTCTACTATCGAAGGGGTACCTTTGCAAAATATATTTGATGGGCATCTTGTGTGAGCGTCTCACCTCGGATTCCTGCAAATTTTGGGATCTATGGAGCCATATATATGAATCCCTCACTTGAATATTTTCAGGCATATTGGTGGTCTGTAGAGGAAGCCATGAGGTTGCCGAGTCAAAAACCTCAAAACGCCACCTTTGCAAAAATGATGGCCCGCCAAATTGGCAGACCATCATTTCTGATGGATTCCATCAAAAAATCGACTCTTGATTTTCCTTTGGACTCCCATCCACGTCGTCAGCTCCAGAAACCACATAGGAAGGCTCATCTAGGACATATAAACATATCATCTTTATCTCAAGGCATTTGACTCAAAATTGCGAACGATAGACCAATTTTTTGCAAAGGTACCGACTTTTGCAAAGGTACCCCTTCGATAGTACACCCGAACCTTTCGCAACGTTTCCATCTCCGACTTTAGCTCAGTGGAAGAGCATCAGACTGTAACGTCCTTTCGCATTGCCCATCTGAGGGTCGTCTGTTCGAACCAGACAAGTCGGATAGGGCCACTGTCCCTGTCTTTTTGGTTGTTCTTCCCTCCCAAACAAGTTTCAAGTCGGCGACCGCAACAACTTGCCAACAAGCACCAGTTGCCAGGTAACGTCCTTTCGCATTGCCCATCTGAGGGTCAGACAAGTCGGATGGGGCCACTGTCCCTGTCTTTTTGGCTAAGGGCTTAGCGGAGCTTGAAATTTGTTTGTTCCGAGCAAATATTTATTAATTATTTGATGGGATGAGATGGGCGAGTTAAGAATTGAGCACCCCTATTCTGTCCGGGGAGGCCGAACGGATAGGGAAAATACTAGGTGATCGCAAAGGTCAGATCTACCTCCCAGAAAATTTTCAGATTTGTTTGCATTTTTTTTCCCCCCACACTCCAAAGTGTGCAGCCACCCCGGCTTTCTCGGAGTGTACAGCCACCCTTCTACAGACCAAAGGCCGCCGAAGATAAATAGTACCAAAATCCAGCCCAAAAATCAAACATGAACACTTCACAAATGTCTTCGGATAAAGCTGAGCAGTGAAACCCCCAAAAGCAGCACGCCCATCGCATTCTACTGACACGTTTATCGCTCAACCCAGAACTGGGGAGGACGTGGGCGTTGGCCTCGGCTTCTCGACATTTTGCATGTCGTAGCCCTCCATCAGGTCGTTTACGCATTGCAGCGAGAGGCCTGGCATTGTTTATAACATACATCAGTCTCTGGAACCAAATACATGGGGGAAATGGTCATACGCACCGGTCGGACTGCACGAGAACTCACTGCAGATTTCCTGCGTGTAGTCATGCCGCCGCCGGAGACTGTGTTCTACGTCATAAAACGTGGTGGGTCGGACCAAGGGCCACCTGCACTGGATAATACATTACCTGGACAGGACCTCCCCTGCGGATAACGGCCGACATCTTGATCTGTGAAGTGGGTGGATGGAACAGAGTAGGCGAGAGGAGCTCAAAGAGAGAGCAAGGTGTAATCAAGTTGATTGCACAGCTATCCTGCATTTGATGTCAGGCTTCTATAAGTACTGAGAGGAAATGAGGAATAGAAAAAAATAGGAGGCGGGAACGAAAAACGGTTCCAACATAGTGAGATTAATTCACACTTCACGATCAACTGAGACGAATACAGGAGCAGCGGCGGTAAGGTACAGGGCTGGGAGAGGAGATCATATGCATGATCTATGTACAAATGAGATGGCAGGAGTGAATGATAGACCTGCGCAAGGGAAGAGGGGTAGTGCCCTCACCTTTATGGTCAACAGCGATAGCCTGAATTAGTGATCGCCGCGAATGGGCCTACCCGTGGCGGATCGGAAACACGGGTGAGACCAGGTACACACGCATATGGGATGGGTTCATAAGACAGGGATTGGACGGGAAAGGGGTGTTCGATCTTGGGAGTGTATTGCTCATAAATGTGTTCACCTCACAACACCTTTCTGTTCTCATGCTCCGACCCCAGATTTTTCAGGGACTGACCCTCGTAACAGTGGCGGCGATTGTGTTATCATTTTGACAGATTGTCACCCGACTTGCGACAGTTCCCGCTGTCAAAATTGAAGCCAAGTCGTCACCCTAGCGTAAGGGAGCTGACCTCTAGTTAGACAACCATAGATTCAGTGTCCCACGGATCGCAAAGAGCAGGGACTATGAATCAGAGTATGAGTAGACTGGAGTGAATAGACAATGGATTGTACGAGGTATCAAGTTGAAACGCACCTGGATACGAGCTCCCGCTCGGATTGTTTCGGCCTTCAAGCTTCGAGTTATAGTTGTCAAGTCGGCTCTCAGTGTGACTTGACTGTGTGAAGGTAAACATGAGCAAGAACTATGAACACTGCCCATGTATTTGAGCTCAAGTGAAAGTGAAACAAGTCAGCTCTACAAGAAAAGACCAGTGAAGGTTTGAGAAAGCGCACCTGATCTGGCTGTAGATGAGAACGGAAGATAAGCCTCGGCCTTATGGACCTTGGAGAACTTTGACGATTATGGCAGATAGAAACGGAGGGCTCAATTCAGGGCTAAGTTCTAACGAGTGAGCGAGGTTCTGTTGAAAAATGGCGGCAAGGTCAGTCTGTTGTGAAATGAAGCTAGGTCAAGCATGCACCATCAAGCCATCTATAAGTAATCTCATGCAACCGGTGTATTCGCTCTTGAAGGAGAAAAGACTAGACGTACGAAAAGAGTGAACGCCAGAGCTTGTGAAACATTGAGACCCTGAGCCAGCAAGTACGAAGTTCGAGTGTGAGCCGAAAGATAGTCATGTTTGAGGTGAGAAAAGACAGAAAGCAACTGTGCCGTTGAGGCTTGGTCTTGGCTTGGTTGAGGCATCGAGACAGGATGGTGGGTCGGCCGACCAAGCCGACCAAGCCGACCATCGGCCCTTAGCCTTTTTGGTAACCTACCGCCAAGAGGTGGGCGCAAGAAGACAAAAAGATATCAACCTCTTTTTCAATGCTTAGGGCTCTAAATAGGTGGTTTTTGGGCAAAAAAGTTTTTTTGAGGTCCTGGTCATTGTAGGGGAGTCAGTTGATCTTCCATTACACCTGGATCTCGAGAATGGCTGATTCAAAAAATTGAGATAAAATCCCCAATAAATAGCCAAGACCCCCTTATGGGGCGTTAGGCCAAGTCCACTGTGAGCGGGGGGGTCTTCTTCGTGAGATACTGCGCTGCCATCATTTTTGGTCTAAAAGGGAAGTTGGTGAGTTGGTATCTGTTTTCTGAGAAAAGTGCCTAGGCTGACAGGGAGAGCATGAAACTGGGGGTGGTCTTGTATACTAGATTTTATGTCTGGCGCATATTGAGGGAGAAAAATGCAAAACCGGTGATTCGGACCGGTGATCGGAAGAATAGGTCAATATTCGGCTTTATTCAGCCGCCCACCTCTTGCCTACCACCTTGAATTATTTACTTGCAGAAAGAAGAAGCCGGAAAAAAAGTTCAAATTGACTGAATACCAAATACAACTCAGATGAAGGAAGGGCTGAAACATGGAGATGGCCCAGGATGACAACAGTATCCGGGGAACCGGTCAAGTATGGATGGACCATCAAAAAGTCGTCCAAAGGGGTGCGTAGAGGAGTGGGCCGCGGCAATGAGCTAGCGGGAGTCGTTGCTCACTGGCATTCCAATGCGGACAGGGATGAGGACCAGGAGACGGGGTGGGAAGGCTTGTGCAGGCTCCGACCTGCTGCGCATGATTCGGACCACTGCGGTATCGTGCGCGTCTCAAAGACAGTTGGTGGGGACATGTGCGACCAGGAGGTGGTGGTAGATCCGTACATCGGGTGCCAGTGAAAGCGCCTTCCCCACTCATCCTTCTCCGCTCTGATCACACCAGTCCTCATGCGGCCAGGTGGCTCCCATTCGCGATACCCATATCGGCCGCGATGTAAATGTCGTTCCTCGGTGGCGTTTGGGTCATCCCGCAACACACTTACGCGTGTGCCTGTCCTCGTGGTACCGTCCCCATCGCTATAGTCTCCCTTCAGCGAATGCCTGTACACCATGGGAATGGGGATGGGTGGACGGACGCGGGGAGGGGCGATGAGGGCGATGGGAGGGACGTCGCTCCTTGAATGCGTGTGTGTGAGCCGGCTATGGCGGCTGCATACGATTTTCGATGCGGCTGCATCACGCATCAGCGGGATCGCAGAGAGGACCCGAGGCAGCGAGCGCGATGGGGTGCCGTCAGTGATGAGACATACATCGAGACGGGTGGGAATGTCGGTGGGCAGGGTTCGGTGTTGCGCATCCAACTGCGGGGTGCATGGGGCAGGCTTCGGGTTAGAATGTATGGCTGCGCTGCGGCACACAAAGTGATGTGTCTGCATGCTGCCGAGCGCGGTGGATGGCGTTGTGGAGCATATGACAATAACACGGTCAGCGATGCGACAGTGCGCACCGCCGACGTGCGTGGAGGAGGGCGGCCATTGAGCTAGACAGTGGGGATGCCAGTGAAACGGTGCACTTCTTATATGACTAGGAATAGCTAATTGATAGGTATTGCGAACAAACACCCAAAACAACCAACCACAACCAATCTACCTCCAAAGATCTAAGTGCTTCTCTTTGTGAGTTCGGGTCCGGGCCGTAGTATGCGACCAGCAGGTTTGAACAAACACAAGTTTGATTTGTAGGCTTCCAACAACACACTCTACAACGTACTAGCAATATGCAACCGCCAACAACAACACTGCTAGGAACCTAGGGATGGTCTGGGGGGTGTGTTTATATGGGGTGGATACAAGATGGCTGGACCGCTAGGTCGAGAACACCAGGGCAGAGTATGTAGGTTTGTGAAAATCCTCGCTAAGGGCAGCCCCAAAGACTACTGAGGCTAACAACAAATGGACTTCAATCCTCAAACGGCAAGACTCTCCTTGACCGCCGACCTATTCCTTAACCAAGAATAGGAACCTTTCCGCTTTTATCGGCACTAGCTCACTACAAGCGTCCAGCTAGCGACCCCAACACACTACGACAGAGCTTCCGTCTATATCAGGGTGAAGGCGAAGTAACTGACAAGTTATAGCCAAACTAGAGGTGGGGGGCACCTAGTCCGTCTTCTTCTTAGTGGGCTCAAGTCAACACACAATCCACCTAGCAAGCGATCCAACACACTACGACAGAGCTTCCGTCGTGTCGGGGTGAAGGCAAAGTCACTAGCGCAAACTGCAGTTGGGTCTCGAAGAGAACACCCTTGTTTTATATGTGGAGGTCTAGGACCAACAACACGAAATCCTCAACTTAGTCACTCGATGTTTCCAGAGTCCACAGTTACTGATTCCAATATAAAGACTACTACAAGTGAAGTTCGGTATCAACCTCCACTAGCAGCCTGAGTCCACTAGCACCAGCTTCGTCCAAAGTCTGGGGCGTAATGTTCTTAGACTCTAGTCTGTCCTGCGCTCCCTTTTATACTACTAGGTGTGATTTACATGTGAAAGCGAGCTGAATAATACAATAAGCAATATTAGATGATAAGAAATATGGTCAGCCAATGAGACGACTGCCGTTTGGTTTTGGGACTGGTTTGGTATATGCCAGGTCAGCCTCGCTGACCGGCTAGTGTTCAACCGTGGGTATATCAGTGGATCCTCAGCCCTCCGTCTATGCCGAGTACCTCTTCCGGACCAACCGGCGATGTAGCCGGTGATCCAGGTCATCTCTACTCTGTCAGAGCGTCGATCTATTACATCTAGGCGCCGCAGTGTTGCGACCGACATCAAATGGTCATAGCTCGTTGGTCAGAACGTCGATCCACCCTCCGAACATTGGTACAGGCTGTACGATCGTCCCTAGCTCCGTTCCAATAGCCTGCTTGCTATTCCCCTTCTCCCTAGCTGCCCAGATCGGGTGCTAGCCGCGCGCTGCCTCATCTCGTATGTCGTGGTATGTCTTTGTCAAAGCCCTAGCCGGTCGCTAGTAGGGTTATTCCGCCTAGCACCGTCTAGTCGCTTATCTAGAGATTAGATAGTACCACCGGTTACCGCGCCGAGCTTCCTAGCTCTAGGCGTAGTCCCCTAGCTGTACTTCCATCGTAGATATCCGTCTGCTAGACCTTCGCTAGCTCCGTTCCAAGTCATCTCTGGACTACTAGAGTCTCCTAGGTCATGTCTCATGAATGTATAGGCAGTGGTTTAATCCCTGGTTGTTTGTACACTCAGCTAGCAGCTAGCGCGTCACACTAGTGCAGCCTCGCGCTACAGTCAGCAGTTAGGGCTCGCTCTGACTCTCCTTTATATCACCTAACAAGTGGTCTGCGTACTAGCTGATATGCTAGTAACAACAGAAGTGCTAGTTGCTTCCCCGTTGTATAATACTGGTCATAGGAAATCGCAAAATTAGCCCTAGATGCCGCGCATTTATGTTACGCCGTTTCACCAGAATGGGGCGATGTTTTTGTGACGAGCGATGCACCTGGTAAAACATCGATGGGTGGGACGGAAGGGTCGCACGCAGCTGGGCATGGTCGTGGAAGCGGTGGAGATGCGGGTTGAGGTAGGCCACAATCTCCGCGGTGTGGGAATGTCTCGTTGCCGGTGAGAATGCGCTGAAGGAGGCGCAGAAGCGGATCTGGGAGAATTGCGTGGATTAGAGAGTACCCAAGACATCTAGGAAAAGCGTGAGATGAGTATAATTGTACGCACCATTTTGACCACGGCCCGCGGTGTCTAGGGCACCGTCTGTGAGGGCAATGGTGGGATTGTGCGAGCGGGGTGAGAGCGATAGGGCT
>JARKIC010001157.1:0-147241 GCA_029378375.1 Mycena olivaceomarginata | reverse complement strand
GGCTTTCGCGGCCTCAAAATTACGACTATAACCGCTGCAAGCGGATTGACAGGGCTCATCAACTGGCGCAAGAGGGCTTTCGGGCTTAACTGCGCGCAAAGCGGATGAGATATGTTGCGCTTGGTAGGAATCCGGAGCAAGTGTGTTTTCCCTTATTGTCCATGGTCCAGACAATGAGCCATGATCCAGAGAGCGAGCGTGGAATTGGGGGGAAAAATTGTTCAAGCTGCAGTATAACCACTTGCACAAAGAGCTTCTCGTACGTGCCCGAGGGCTGATTCCAACCTATGGCGCGCTAACCTGATTTTCCTTGCAAGGTAACCCCCCCGGTCGGTGACATGGCAGATACAGCGCTTCAACACGTATCGTCCCCACCTCCCGCATGGGAGCGAACTGGTGACTACATATTTCCCATCTCACATGGACGAGGTTGAGCGGATGTTCCTACTCATGGCCATCTTGCACGGAGGTGCATCGGCAAGCTGTGTGTTGCATCTCTCTCCGCGTACTCCCATTTAAGACTCGTCACTGACACATGCATGCACAGGTTCAAGCCGCAACTGCGGCATCGGGATAGTGTATAGCTCCATCATTTATGTATCGTGACGAAAAATGAAAAAGAGAGCGCACCCTCCGAAAAAGGACAGTGGGAAGACCTAGAAATTTTATCAAGGGCTTGAACTTGAAATCCAACTCGTATCTTCTTGATCGAATTCACGCAGTGTTGAGCAAACGAGGGAGTACGACCGTGTCGGCCCACGGTTTTTCATCGCTCGGTGGCGAGATTTTCTTGGACATTCCGAATGCTGCAGCTGGCAATGGGCGAGAAGGCGCGCTCGCTGCGGCGGCGGCGGTACGTGATGGGTCATCCGATACTATAATTGAATATACATCCCAGCCCACAGATACTGAATTATTTCGTTCAAATCGACAGTCACGGGTCACGGACCCCTCTGTCGATGTCGAATATTGGTCGAGGTCACGCGTCGCGGAGGGGTTTGTCGAACCTCCAAACTGTCACGAGTATCCTCCCCCCCCCCCTAGGAGCACAGAAAAACATCAAAATTTCCGTAGAATTGTCGAAATTTTGGGGGGTGTCACGCAAAAATTCGGCCACTGTCGAAATGCCGAATAGGTAAATCGGGTCACGTGTCACACCCCCTGTCGATTTGAATGAAATAATTCAGTATCATACTCACCTTTACATCTCATACGCTTCACAGGGCCTGGTTCTATATCTCATGCTACGACGGTGGAAAAGTAGACTGGAATAGAACCTGCCGAACGAAGTTGAGTAAGTCTGTAAGGGCAACCTTAAGCTCGGCGCGGGGCGCGAAAACTAGCGGGGGAATCCGAAGAATAAATATAGGTACTAAAATACAGGAGCGGAAATACTACGCACCTAGCGGGGGAATCCGAAGAGAAGAAAGGATGAGGATTCCCACGCTAGGCGAAACCTTATATACTAGTTGGTAACTACCCAGTAGCACGTGTCCGGAGGTATCTACAATGATCGCGGGCCTGATCGCACAGCACGTGCCAACGAGAGCGGACGGATGTCCCGGGTGGTTTGGCGGTCGGATAGAAGGGCGCAGAAGTGTCCGGAGCGCCGGGCAGAAAACCATCCGGAGAAGCGCCCGAAGCGCCCGAAGCATCCGGAGCATCCGGATTGGGTCCGGATGGAAAACCGTCCGAAGCGGGGGTTCCCCTGACATCACCCCCCCCTTGGAATACGGCGTCCCGACGTATAAAGCGGATGGTCCTATCACGCCTCCGGAAGGACAGCGAGTCGAAAGTGGCCGAGGCTATCCGGCGAGGAGCGTTGGGGTAGCGGCGATAGTAGGCATCGATGGTGTCCTTGGCGAAGACGTCAGAGTGCTTTACCCACTTATTGTGCTCCGGACCGTAACCCTTCCAGCGCACCATGTACCAGAGGCTGCCGTACCGGACCCGAGCTTCGAGGATCTCGTCGACCTCGCACCTCTCGTCTCCATCCGTCTGGAGGATAGGTGGGGGCTCGTCGTTCCGGGGGCGCCCGGGGAACGGGTCCGGCTTCGCAAGCTCGAGTTTCACCACCGGGAAGACCGGGTGGAGCTGGGAGTACCGTGGGGGGAGCTCGAGCTTGTACGCGCCTTTTCCCACAACCTGTACGACCTTGAAGGGTCCGAGCCGCTTATCCGAGAACTTGGGAGACGGGCGCGTCGTTTTGATGTCAGACGCATCCACCCAGACTCGGTCGCCTACCTTGATCTCCGGTGCAGGGTACGCGCCGGCGATCGTAGTACAGCTTGAACTCGTCTTTGGCTTTGACGAGCACCACCTTGGCTTCGGACACTCCAGCAGCGATTCGGTCACGGAACTCGTTGACCAATTCATCGGCCGAGCGCATGCCGTTGGGCTTGAAACCCATCCGAGGGAGCCGGCCGGTGTCCATCATAAACGGCACCTGCTGCGTCGAGGAGTGGACATGGTTGTTGTAGGCGAATTCGGCCGCCGGTAGGAGCTCATCCCAGTCGTCCTGTTTGTAGCTCGTGAAGATATGGACGAACTGTTCGAGCTCCTGGTTGACGCGCTCGGTCTGACCGTCGGTCTGCGGGTGGTAAGCGGTGGAGGTAGCGGGTTCAATACCGATGAGGCGCCATAGTTCCCGGGTGAACTCAGCGATGAACTGCGGACCCCGGTCGGAGATGTACTTCTGGGGGGTTCCGTGGTGCCTCCACACGTTCTGGTAATATAACCGGGCGGCTCCGACTGCTCCGAGGCTGGTGTGGCACTCGTTGAAGTGGGCCCGCTTACCAAGGGCGTCGACAACAACCATGACCGCGTCGAACCCGTGCGCCTCCGGAAGCTCGACTATGAAGTCCACCGAGACGGTGTCCCAGCGCTCGGCCGGAATCTCGGTCAGATGGAGCTCACCATGGGGAAGTCGCCGAAGCGCCTTCGTCTGGTTACATGCGTCGCAGGTTCCGACGTACTGACCAACGTGTCGGGACAACTGGGGCCACCAGTAGTTCCGGGAGATTAACTCCAACGTTTTGAAGCGGCCAGCGTGTCCGGCGACCCGCGTGTCGTGGTGCTGCTCCATAATCCGCCGGCAGAGGTCCTTGTTCCATGGCACGATGATCTTACCGCGAAACAGGAGCAATCCGTCCGAGATCTGCCATTCGGCCGAGCGGGGAGAAGGGGCCTTCCGGTTCTTGAGAAGCTCCCGGGCGACAAGCGCAACGGGGTCCTCGAGTTCCGGCTCAGTCGCAAACGCCTTCCGGACGTCGCACAGGAGGGGGACTTCGGGGCCGTCAACCACGATCCCCTCCATCGCCCGGATCCGGAAAAGCTCCGGCCGAATGAGCGTAACGTCCGAGTTCTCGGATCCGGCGCCGTGGTCTGGGCGGCGGGAGAGCGCATCCGGGCGACCCATGAGGCGACCCGGCTGGTGGAACAGGGCGAAGTCGAACCGGGACAGGTACAGGGACCACCTGGCCTGCCGCCGGTTTAGATTCTGCGACTTCTGGAAGTACTCCAAGTTCTTGTGGTCCGTCCAGATCTCGACCGGGTGCTGCGCGCCTTCGAGGAAGTGCCGCCACTCCTCTAGGGCTCGGACGATCGCAAGCATCTCCTTGTCGTGGATCACGTAGTTCCGTTGGACATTGTTCAAGCTCTTGGAGTAGAAGGCGACAGGGCGCCACTTTCCATCCGCATCCTGTTGCGATAGAACGGCTCCGGTCGCCCGATCCGAACTGTCCGCTTCTAACCGGTACGGCCGAGATTCATCCGGGAGGACCAAGACGGGCTCTGCGGTCACCGCGTCCTTGAGGGCTTGGAACGCGGCGGCCGAGGCAGCGGTCCAGGTCCAGGCCACGCCCCTCTTCGTCAGGTCGAAAAGCGGCCGGGCGATGTCCGAGAACGCCCGGATAAACCTCCGGTAGAAGTTCGTGAAGCCGAGGAACTGCTGCACGTCCTTCTTGTTCTCGGGCTCGGGCCAGGCGGCGACGCCGGCGACCTTGACGGGGTCCATCTTGACGTGGTTGTGGGAGATGATGACGCCGAGGTACTCAATCGTGGACTTCTCGAACTCGCACTTTTCCGGCCGAAGGAAAAGGTGGTGTTCCCGGAGCCGGCGGAGCACCTCCCGGACGATTTCACGGTGACGGGCGAGGTCGGAGTGCACGATGAGGATGTCATCCAGGTAGACCATGACATCTCCGGACAGAATCAGGTCCTGGAAGATGTCGTTCATCATCGTCTGGAATGTGGCCGGGGAGTTGGTAAGGCCGAAGTACATCACCAGCGGCTCAAAGAGCCCTCGGTTCGTACGGAACACGGCCTTCCATTCGTCACCTTCCCGGATCCGGACGTTGTTGAAGCCCCACCAGGACGTCGAGTTTCGTGAAAAACCGAGCTCCTTTTAACCGGTTAATAAGGTCGTTGATTAAAGGGAGCGGGTACCGGTTTTTCACGGTCATCGCGTTGAGCGCCCGGTAGTCCTGGACAAACCGGAGGGCACCGTCCTTCTTCTTGACGAAGAAGACCGGGGACGCCATCGGAGACTTTGATGGGCGGATGCGGCCGGTAGTCAATCCCTCCGAAATGAAGGCATCGAGCTCCTTCTGTTCGAGCGGAGAGATCGGGTAGACCTTACAATTGGCCGGTTTCGCATCCGGGACGAGTTCGATGGCGTGATCCCACGTCCGCCTGTCCGGGAGAGAGTCAAAGGACTCCCGGGCGAAGACGTCCGAGAAATCCGCGGCCCAGGGCGGGACCTCGGTTCCGGCCGGTGCAGAATTCCGCGCGTGAGCCTCTGCGAGACGTTGCGAGACGGTGCTTCCTGCGCGGATCTCTTCGGCCGGGGCGAACACAGTGTAGAGGATGTGATCGCCCTCCTCGAGCTCGTCGTCGTCATTGTCATCGTCCTCCGAATCCGGAGTGAGGTCCGGGAGCTCGTCGTCGTCGGCCGGTTCGTCCCCATCGTCTCCGGTCCACTCTTCCGAGTCGATGGCGCAGATGGACGGGGTCGGACCCTCACGCAGCTGCCGGAGGATCGAAGCGGCAAGCTTCTCGTTCTTCTGGACCGCTCGTAGCTCCTCCCGGCAGGTGCGGCATCCGGTCAGGCAGCGCGTCATACAAACCTCCTTGGTCTCCCAGTTGATCTCCGGATTGTGTTTCTGGAGCCAGGAGTAACCGAGGATGACGTGCTGTTTCCCGAGCCGAGTCACGGCGAGCTGGATACGCTCGGAGTGCCCTTTGTAGTCGACCACCATATCGACTACGCCGGTGATGCCGCCCGCTTGGTTCGGGCTGCCGTCCACGTTGAGAATCGGGATGGGCTGCGAAAGGGGCCGGACTGGAAGGTTGCGGGAGATGACATACTCCGAGTCGATGAAGTCTCCGGTCGCTCCGCAGTCGACCAGAGCCTTCACCGACATCCAGGTGGTGGTCTCGACAGACTGCAGGTCCAACGGGATGTGCAAGGAGTTTCGGCCTTCGACAGAGTCAATGACATACTGCCGGGGAAGTCGCCGTTCCCACTTCGGGCGATGAACGCGCCGAAGCGAGCCTGTCCTCGTTCCCGGCTCGGGGACAGGGGCCTCCGTCACTGCCCTCGTTCCCGGCTCGGGGGCAATGCGGGTTTCCGTCTCCAGGACGGAAGGAAGGGTCTCGGTCACTCGGACAGAGACGGGGGCAGGGGGTGCGCCTCTCGCTACTACCTCGGACTCAAATGTATTGGCATTATCTGAATACAGGAGGGCGTAGCGATTAGGGGACGCGACCGAGGGTGCACCGCTCACTCGGCCGGGCGGGGAAAACCCGCCGGTTCCATCTCATCTCTGTCTGCCGACTCGGCCGGAAGCGAGGCAGAGGTGGAGAGCCGGGCGAACAGCTCGTCGAGGAGGTCGTCCCCGAGTTGACGAACGACCTCGTCAAGAACGTCCGCGTGCCGGACGTCGGATGTAACCGGGCAGTCCCGGGCGATGTGTCCGGCCGCACCGCACCGGAAACATGAGCGTGGGAAAGCGCGCGCTCGGGTCCGGTCAACGTCCATTGGAACGACCGCTGGAAGCACGGGGGGAGCCAGGGCGAACGAGACCGTAGCGCGCGCGGGGGGCGCAACCGGAAGGATTCCCGTTCCGTGCGGCCGAGGTAAAGCGGCCGGGAATCGAACCGGAGGGTTTCCGGATCCGGCCGAATGCCTCGTACTGGCGGAAAGCGCGCACACACCAGCCGTTGTAGTCGGTGAGGTTGGGGGCGGTCCCAGACGCCGTGATCGCGACGTTGATCTTCAGGTCGAGCCCGGAGCGATACTTGGTGACCCGGGCGAGAGCGTCCGAGTAACCAGCCGTTACGGCCAGTTCCTCGAAATCGTCCGTGTACTGGTAGATGTCGCGGGAGCCCTGGAAATACGAGCGGGACTCAAGCTTGGTGAGGGCTTGTTCCTGTTTGTTCTCCTCGACGAACCGGAGCCGGAACTCGGCCTCGAACTGGGCCCAGGTGGGGAACGGGAACGGTACGGCGGATGCACGCCGTTCCGCCCATTGGGCAGCCGCGTCCTTCGACATGAAGGACATAGCGAACCGGACGAGTTTTTCCTGCGAGACGAACCCGTCCGCCATGAAAGCTTCCGGAACCAGCCGGTAATAGGTGAGGACGGAGTGAAGGAACATCCGTCCTTGCATCCGGTCGCCGTCAAAAACGGCCGGGGGGTTCGGTCGAAGGACCGTTTTTGGAGCTGGGTGGGGGGCCGAGAAATCTGGACCCAGCGCCGGAGCCGGAACGGCAGGGGCGGGGGCAGGCGGCGGATTTTGGGTGTTCAGCAATAGCTCGCGGAGCGCGTTTTGGATGCTCTCGAGGGAGCCTTCGACAGCAGCAAGCCGGTCCATGGCTTCGGAAGCCGGATCCGGAGTGTGAACACTCATGATCTCGGGTTGCGCGGAGCTAGGTGCAGGCGGCTGGTCCATCGGAACGGAGGAGGGGTCGAGATTTGAAGTGGGGGAGGATGGAGCACTGGAGTAGTGGTCCGAATCTGTACCTGCACCAAACTTCCCAATCTTGACCGGTTGATCCCTTAGATCCTTTCTTCTGCTGTAAGGGCAACCTTAAGCTCGGCGCGGGGTGCAGAAAACTAGCGGGGGAATCCGAAGAATAAATATAGGTACTAAAATACAGGAGCGGAAATACTACGCACCTAGCGGGGGAATCCGAAGAGAAGAAAGGATGAGGATTCCCACGCTAGGTGAAACCTTATATACTAGTTGGTAACTACCCAGTAGCACATGTCCAGAGGTATCTACAATGATCGCGGGCCTGATCGCACAGCACGTGCCAACGAGAGCGGACGGATGTCCCGGGTGGTTTGGCGGTCGGATAGAAGGGCGCAGAAGTGTCCGGAGCGCCGGGCGGAAAACCATCCGGAGAAGCGCCCGAAGCATCTGGAGCATCCGGATTGGGTCCGGATGGAAAACCGTCCGAAGCGGGGGTTCCCCTGACAAAGTCCCTGCAAAAGACAATTCGGGAAGCTGATTTCGCTCTGTTGCGTTAGAAGAACCCAGTTAGGGATCCCCGCTGTTCAATGCCAGGAAATCCGCTGGGAATTGGAGGAAACAAGTGCCGTGAGGGAGATGATCAAAAGCCAAGGGTAGCCTGGTTTTCGCGAGGATCAGTAGGACAATCCGAACAAGCACCAAGAATATCCGGTGGCTCGCCGATTAGGGAAGAGCCGCACAGTCCGAGATGAGGAGGTGAAAGAGGCAAGAAGACAGAAAACCGAGTTCCCCGGCCGATCGCCAGACTTGCCAGACTGCGGCCGATGACTCCTTGGAACAGGTCGCCAGTGGCTAGTGATGCGTCCCCAGCGATTAATGGCTCAACCATTTAGGAAACTCAGTAAGAAACTACAAGTCAGAGGAGAAGAGAGGAACGGCTCAGGTCCCCGGCTTCCGCAAACATCCTTGCATCTGTGTCGGCATCTTCGGCCGAGGGGTCGCTTCCCATCACAAGTTGACACAACTTTGCCACGACCATTCTGGTGCCTGGCAGGCCCCGTGAAGCTGCACTAAAGGATGGCTCGGAAAATTCCCAAAATTCGGCCTCAAAAAGCTTAAGAATTTGGCGGATTTGGGCGTAGAAAAGCTTAAAAGTTACAAGGCTTGTCACGTGAGCAACCAAATTTCGGTAATTTCGGTTCAAAAATTCATTTTTTGCCTCCCCGCCGCCGAACACACAACATACTCGCTATTTCTTCTCCTTCGGCTTCCCTAGCTTAATTGTAAGTTTGAGCTCCGTAGATAGTGGTCCCTTTTTCGTCAATGCCGACCAACACGATGCTGCGTGCGTTCGGTGTTGAGCTTCGCCAAGGACCTCGAGTGCAGATCTGTACTGCTGAAACTTGGCGAAATGATTGCAAAAAACAAAAACGAAGACCTTAAGAATCGAACCGAGAGGACCCAATGCAGTGGCAATATGAGACGATATACCATGCCGCTGGGCCAGACCGCCGTGAAAAAGCTCAACTACGCACAAGGCTCAGCAGAATTTGGCCTCAAAAAGCTTAACTTTGGACAAGGAAATTTCAAATTTTCGCCCTGAAAAAGCTTAACTTTCGAGCCATCCTTTGGTGGAGCTTCACGGGGCCTCGCCTGGCTCCCATTTACCTCTCTCTCTCTTCCTGCAATTCACCGTCAAAAATCACTCTCGAGCCTTGCTCAAGTTGGCGGCGTAGTGTGCGGCCCACGGGATCTCGGCTTCGGACTGCCAGTAAGTACTTGCACTCGCAACCTTAAAGTTATGAAGCCGATTCCCTCGACCGTCGACATCGTCATAACCCGGATCCCGACACACGAGGCCGCAGCCGCGTAGCTCATCCTCTTGTCACCTCGCAGATCTGCACTACCTTCAAGTTACGGTTCACCCGGAGCTGGTTGGTTATCTTCCACCTGACTCGGTCACACTGCTGCAGCTGGACCACGCCGAAGAAAAAGGAGCGACTGTTGGGTTGTTGCCATGGTAACTGCAAGAAAAAAAAGGGAGGGTGGGCGCGCCAAGTCGAGGAGGCCCACCACAATGACGCAGTTCCCTCGTCAGCGTGGATCCCCCATGCTGACTACGATCACCTGGCTAAAAATTAACGAGAAAAGAACCCAAACTTCCACAAGGTAGCGCGCGTACACAACGTTGTCTGTAAGAGCCGACCGTGATACTTGTGGAGCAGCATATCCTTACTTATTCTCCCTTTGCATCAGCGTCGTCAGTCCCAAAAGCACCGCTTGCCATGTCCATCGCACTAACATTCGGCGACAAGAAACTAGTAGCCACTGTCCTTGTCGGTCCAGAAGGCGCCGTCTATTATACCACGACCACCACACACGGCTTTCGCGGGCGCAAAATCACGACCATAACCGCCGCGAGTGGGCAGACGGGAATCATCAATTGGCGCGAGAAGGTCTTCATCCTCAACGGCGTGCAGCGTCAATGGGATACGATACGATCCGGGGGAGTGTGGAGCAAGTGCGTTTTCCCATCGTGTCCATGGTCCAGACACTGAGCCATCATCCAGAGAGAAAGAGTGGAACTGGGAGAACAGACCATTCAAGCTGAAGTACCACCACCGGAACCAAGAGCTCCTCGTGCGCCCCTTGTGCTTCCGGTTCCATTTTACGCAGCGCTAACCTGCTTCTCTTGCCTTAGGCGACCCCTACGGTTGGCGGTGACGCACACACCGTGCGTTTCACGGTGTATCATACCCACTTGCTGCGTGAGAGCGATCGCGCGGTGATATACTTCCCATCCCAAATGGACGAGTGTGAGCGTATGTTCCTCCTCATGGCCATCCTGGAGACGGAGATGCATCGGCAAGATGTACGTTGCAGAGCAAGCTCCATCCTGGCGCAGATTTAGAGCTGACACCCGCCCCCGCAGGTCCAAAACGCAAGTAACGGTGCAGTTGCGGTAGCGGCGGCGTAATATCTTAGTCCCATCCACAATTTGTGCACACTTGAACGTCCTTCAGAATCTACTTCACCATGGCCATTGTTAGCTGTCCCACAACGAGAGATTACACCCCAGCATGCGATTTCGTTCAAAGACCCCGGTACGCTCCTCGGGGTTTTTTATCCTCCCAACTGCATATCAGAGCACCGAGTGCACGCATTGAGGTGAAACTCGGCGCATGCATTTCCAAGTGTACTATGTACCTCGCTCTCCAGATTTTTATCTCGTGTTCCATCGCCAATACAGTCGAATTTCAATGGAGGCAGTCCAGACTGACAGATCCGCGGGTACTCGAGTCCGGTGACAGGCCGATGGCTACCCCGCGGTCAGCGGGAAGAGTGGGAGGCAATCGCGGCGCGTTCCGACGAGGACGGCGTACAACTGAACAAAGAAGGGACAGTAGCAGACACCAACCAAAAATAATGGAGGACAGGTCAGCAGGCCAAACGGAAGCGGGGATGGACATAATCTGTCAGTCGCTGTCAAGTCGGTCTGCTTCGCTTCCCTTCTTTTAGGCGGGTGTACATCTGTGTACATATATAGAGAGAAACTTCGAAGCAAACGATGAAGAAATGACAGCGAGTTTTATTGTAGGGGAAGATTTTAGGGTATGCAACAGACGACGGACTCAGTAAGTAATCAAGCGGCGCTCTCCTTCTCGTCGACAACCTTCTCGTTGCCCTCGACCTTGCCCTGTTCGGCGGCCCAGGTGGTGTGCGGCACCCACCCGTTCGACGTGCGCGGCGTCGTCTCGGAGAGCATCTGGTCGACCTGCTCGAGGGACAGGCCCTTGGTCTCGGAGACGAAGAAGTACGCAAAGAGCGTCGAGAGCACGGCGGTGGAGCCCCAGATGAAGAACACCTTCGGGCCCAGGTTGAGCTTGTCGGCGGAGACGAAGTAGGGCGTGATGACACCGATGATGCAGTTCCAGAACCTGCACGTGCAGTCAGTAAAGCCGGGGAAGAAAAGAAAAAAAAGACGAACCAGTTGGACGCGGTGGACATGCCGACACCGCGGGAGCGGATGGGCAGGGGGAACATCTCACCGACGACGACCCACGCGGCAGGGCCCCAGGTGGTGGCGAAGGACGCGATGTTGAGGCAGATGAACGCGATCTCGGCCTTGACGGCGCTGGGGTTGCCGCCGGGGACCGTCGCGTTGGGGGCGGCCGTACCGATGATGGCGACTATGAACTGGCAGACGACCATGGACGAGCCACCGATGAGCAGGATGCGGCGGCGCCCGAAGCGCTCGATGATCCAGAACGAGAACGGCGTCGAGAGCACGTTCACGAGGGTGGTGACGAGGGAGATAAGGAAGGGGTTGCTGATCGTGCCGAGCGTCTGGAAGAACGAGGTACCGAAGTAGAAGATGAAGTTGATACCGGTGAACTGCTGCGCGCACTGGAGACCTAGAAGAAAGAACGAATAAGGGAGGGAGTACCAAGCAGAACAGAAATAACGTACCGGTGCCGACGAGGGTGCGACGGATATTGGATGAGCCGTCGAAGAGGGAGCCGGTGAAGCAAGCGAGCCAGGAGCCGACATAGCTGGTCTGCGGAGTGTGGGCCTTCTCGAACTCGAGATTGGCGATGATCTCAGCAAGCTCGTCCTGAACGTAGGCAGAGTCGCGGGGCTGGTCGCGGACACGGGCGAGAGCGACGGTGGCCTTCTCGATGTCACCCTTGTTCGCCCAGAAACGGGGCGACTCTGGGAGGAACATGAGACCGCCACCAAGGATGATGGCCCAGAGGAACTGGACACCGATGGGGATGCGGTAAGAGCCGGTGTCGAGCCTGTTTTGAGTGGCGTAGACGACGCAGTTCGCGAGCAGAATACCGATGGTGATGGCGAACTGGTAGCCAGACACGAGGGCGCCACGGACCTGGGTGGAATCTAAGTGAAGGTACAATAACAAGACGAAAGGGCACAAACCTTCTTCGGGGCGATCTCGGACATGTACAGGATGATAATGGCGGAAATAAATCCAACACCGGCACCTGCAACGAGACGACCGATGACAAAGCACGCGAGGACATCCTGGGGGGCGAGCTCGAGAATGCAACCGACGGTGAAGACGAAACAGCCAATGATGATGGTCGGGCGGCGACCAAGAACATCGGCGACATCACCCTGATGTCCGTTGAAAGTCAGCGAAATTGCGTTCAGCGAGGAAGAAAAAAAGGACGCACAGCGACAAGGGCACCGAAGAAGGTACCGGCGGACAGGATGGAGGTCATGAGCGACTTTTCCCATGCAGGGAGCCCAAAGGATGCGGGAAGATGGGCAGCGTCGACAGGGGCGGGAGGGTACGGGAGATGGGTGTACATCTGGATGAAGTAGGGCATGCCCAGAACACCCCCCATCCAACCAGTGTCGTACCCGAAGAAGATACCACCAAAGGCGGCGAAGACACACATGAAGTAGGTCTTGAGCGTCACCGGAGCCTCAATCCGGCTCGTATCGGTCGTTCCAAACACAACAGCGCCGCCGGGCATCGTGGATAAATACGCGGTGGGGGCAGGGAGTAAAGTGTGCGGGGGTGGGGACACAAAGAAACCGGTGGAGGGCGTACCCACTTTTTAAGGCCGGTGTGTTGCACACGATCATCAATACGAAATGTCCCATATGGACAATCATGATGTGGCCGTAACGGAGACTCGTGGGATTCCGTCGCTAAAGCAGTCATCAGACCAGAAATTGATGGGTTCTCGCATGGAACCGGCTGCGGGAAATTTGCAACCCAAGGGGAGAGAGTCAAGAACCGCGAGAAGAACCAGAGCTTTCGACGATCCGCAGGGCAGCTTCCTAGCTTCTTCCACCTCCTCAGTTGTGCCATTTTCGAGCGGGCATCGTCCCCATTTTGATCGAAAAAAAAAACACAGGATCCGAGCCGCAACCAACTGGCGGCCGTAGATCACCACGACGGTTCGATTGAATGCCGCCCAGGAACAACCCGACATCGAGTCGGTCATTCGGATATAAGTCCCAAGTAGATATTGTCTCAGGGCATACCGCGCTCCAGCCAGGTTAGGATAGATAGACTAGTGAAGATCGATGGACCCATGTGTCACCTCAGCATTCGGGGAATGGGTTCTAGGACTTGTCCGGGACAGCGAAAAGGAGTCGGTTGTGGGGATAACGCCATGGGCCGAAACCAGTGCACATCAAAGTTGGGCCTTTGTGGGGTATGGAGGCAAACCCAGTTTCATTTGCGTTTTGCAAATGAGAGCGCGTTGTTGGGGACGAGCAGTAAGCAAACGATCGGCCCAAAGTCTGACAACGAGGATCCCGTCGGCCAATCAGTTTGGTCTGCGCATTTGCATTTTTCTCTGTCCACCTGAGTCCCCGCGTAGCATCTTGGCAAGGAGGATCAGACCGCGCTGAAACGCGGGAAATGTCAGCCGAATGCAAATAAGGGTTGCACAGTTGCACGCAGCCCGCTGCAGCGAGAAGCGCGCCGGTTCAAGTTTGCGAAATGAGACTCCCTTGATTACTGAGCGATCAAGTCGGGCAGATGCTGGCGAGCGTTGGGCGAAGGGAGAGTGGGCGGTCACGCTGTGTCATGTGATTTACAATGTGCTTCTGATGTGATCAGGGATCAGGCTGTCACCTGTGCCTGTCACAGTGTCAGTCCGCGAGCGCGCGGCACTCATGCTCTTTCGCCACGCCGTATGCTTCGGGGTTTTCAAGATCGCGCACGGCGTCGCGTCGTTTTCGTCAGGGGAGCGGCCAACATGTATGTACCATTTTCTGTGAATTTTTCATTCAAGAACGCATGGAGGAGGAGGAGGATATATTATACTGGTGCGGTCCCACAGCCGAGTGTATCGCCCCCGTACAGCCCCGTACCCGCTAAAATTGCTGAACTCCCGTGCCGCTGTAATTCCGTCAATCTTCCTCTCGACTCTCATCCTCCATTTTCAGCCCTTGCGAGAATCGATGCATGCCAGAGCCTGCGGGCTGCGTTTGATCATTACTCAACGCTCAGCATGACTTTCCTTCCCCTCGTCAATTCAAGTTGTGTCTTTTCACTTCTCGACGTCCAGCAATTTTCACTAGCGCTTTTCTTCCGAGTTCCACCATTTGACTCGCTTCTAGAAGTTCTACGCTGCTACTATTCGAATTGCGCCGTGTACATATTAGACCTTCACCTGTGCTCTACGCAGCATCTCGAGCGTTCTCTGACATGTGGAAGCTGTAGCACTGGCTCTCTCGCACAAGTGCTGTTTACTTCGGCCGAAACCTCCGACGGCCCAACTATGTCCACTTCGACCTTCCCTCTGCAACGCCACCTCAGGCTGGACTTGTCCGTCGTCTCGATCCTCCGCTAGCCGTAGATCTCGGTTAAGAGCAAGGATACCCCATTGCTTTATTTATTACAAGGTATTGGCGCGTTTACGTTACATTTTCCTAACAGACTTACTTGCGTCTTTTGCCCGCCGCTTTTGTACTTTTCTCGAATCGAGTCCATCGTTTGGAAGCTCCAGTGGTGAACACAGATCTCATGCTCCCTCGATTAATTTGTCTACTAGGCATTAACTCCCAGCTCTACGGCTTAGTTCTCACTCACATCGGACTTGTACTCTCCCTCTCGGGCCGCTTCGTTTCCCGGGTCGAAATTGCATCCTCTGCTATTCTTCGAGTTCAACGGCCGAAATGTCCGACGCCTAGCGTGTTGACTGGCAACGGCACACTGGCGCTGGAAAACCATCAAGTTGCGATATTCCTTCGTCCATGTGCGACGCGGCCAATCGCTTAAAACATCGGTCGAGTTTTTCTCGAGAGAGACCCCGCTATAACTTGTGCAGCCGCCTGCCGTGCTCGCGATCACTCGGACAGAAGCTGTGGCGGATCACATCACCTCGAATAGAGATGCTGTAGAGCCACGACATGCTGTCTGTTACGCATCTGAGTGCAGCGCTCCTTCTATTCGTTTCGCGTCTCAGAGCTGGCCATATATACGCGGGAAGAGCTGTACCTGCAGCATGACTCGACCATTCAGTCCCCGCCTCTCTGGTGCGCACCTGCTATTCGCGGATTCGCATCACATAGAGGCCTCAACTGATCCGGTGCGCTGTGACTCAAATCTGATGTTGAGTTGGTGAGCCGAGGGCTGCCGCATCTCGACAAAGTATTGAACACGGACATATCGCTTCCGTGATGTCATGTTCAAGAGCTCCCCGCAGTGCTTTCGCAGTACAGGGCGTTCGAACCGGCTCCGCGGCAGTGTTCTGGCCTCCAGCATTCGTGCGACAAGACGAACCCCATCAGGGAGGCTCTGTCTGCCTGTACGTGGAAGTGACTCGTTATGATTCATTGAAGGCTTCCATTGAGTTGCGGTCCCAGTCTGCCGCCCACCTACAGCTTATAAGTCGCAGTGGAACCCAACCTGACTTCACCTGAGTCACCCTCCGGTTCCAACCAACTAACTATGTTCCAGCCCTTCGACAACGTGAACCAGTTCTATGCTGGCCTCATTCTGTGGTGCGACCCCCACTGCTACGAGATGGACGTCTCGACGCTCGCGCCGAACGAGCTCTACGACCCCAAGAAGGCGCGGGAGCTCCGCCCGTGCCTGGTCGTCGCGGTGGACCACACCACCCGGTCGCTGCAGGTTGCGCGTATATGTGCGACGACGGTGGGTGTCCCTTTCCTTTCTGCCAATGCCTCCGCTAATTGACGCGTATTTATGCAGCCCCGAGACACCCGACGGTGGGTGCGGATCGACACGCCACCTGCAATTACCTGGAGACTGAGGTCGGTCGACAGTTATTATTTACAACAGAGGCGTATTCTCACTTACGCGCACTCACTCAGTGATGCCTGGATCTGGGTCGGCACCCCGCCGACAGTTGCGATGGTGCTCAATAACGCCAAGGTCATGCACCGTACGTATACCTCCCGCGCCTTCTCACTTTCATCACCATTCTAAATGCGTTCTGTTATTTTTTGCAGCGCACAAACACACACATTATACCTCCAGCCCCGTCGCCGCCGCGAACCTCCAGAACTACCGGGTTCACCGGCAGAACTACCTCAGTTGGCACGGTTCGTTTTTTGCTTTCGCCGCATCCTCATATTTACATCGAATTGTAGCCGATATCGCAACACCGCCAAGTACCGCCCCACAGGCCGGATACTCTCAGGCAAACACAATCTACTCCACCGCCCGAGGCCACGCACCGTCGGCGTCGGGGCACGGGTACTCCAACCACAGGGCGCATTCCGGGAGCAGCAGCAGCGCCACGTACCATCCTACCCCCGGGTATGCGCAGCCACAGATGCAGATGCAGCCTGCCCCAGGCTTCAACACGCTCTCCCCGCACCCAGTCGTCGTCCCTCCGGGCTTCACAGAAACGCACCCGGGCTCCCCGGGCTGGTGGCGCAACCCCGAAACCGGCTGGTTCTGGAACGCCAGCCGCGGGCTGCTTCCGCCACGAGATAAGTAGTAACCCAAGTCACAACTGCGAGGTACGTTTCGGGTTTGTAGTGTTTGTCTATGAGAGACTAAACTGAAATGTGCAGGCGACCACTGGCTTCATGTGGATCGGAATGAAATAGAACATCCCCACTCTGGTTTCGGTACGATGAAGATTGAAAGAATTGGCAATGTAGAATATTTATATGTAGTTTATTTGTTGTATTTGTATGTGCGTACCGCGTTTGTGGGATTCGGGCAATAATAGAGAGGTTGCGCAAAAGCCGCATGCGGCTTTTGGTGGCGCAACGTCTTTCCATGCGGTTTTTTTTTCAGTTTTTGGCTCAAGTGGTCTGGGATACGCTCATAAGTCATTCTGGTAATGTGGGGGGAGGAATGCAGGGTATCTCCGCAGGCGGCTTTGCGCAACCTCTCTAATGTTTGCAACGAGGTCATTGTCGGTACTTGCCCCGACGTAACTCCGCACGATACTCGATATTGGGCTCAGAAATGTTGAACATGAATTGATTGAAGTGCGTCATCGAAGGCTCCTCCCGAGCAACGTTCCTGAAAAGTAACCCGCGGGAACGAATCCAACCTTGGGTCCGAATTTATAGCCTCGGGCCATCCCGAGATGGGGCGTCCCGCGACATGAATCGAAGTGATCGGGAAAGAAAACCGGGGCTGCCATCGAGATTTTCGTGTGGATCGATCCATACGAAATCGCCGGGCGCTGGTGACATCATTTCTCCTGCTCACATAAAAACCTTGTCCTCTCTGAGAGAGGTCTACTACTACTACACCCTCCGAAAACATTATCTGGCAATATGAGCGACAAATCTGCTGTGATTCTCATCACTGGATGCTCTACGGGCTTGGCAAAGGCGCTGAAGCTCGACGTGACAGCGTCGCCCACCGAACTAAATGAGTTTACCGCCAGCGCGATATCACTGTTGTTCGTCCTCGTCGTATCTGGCTGTCTCAACTTCTCTTAACTTCTCCCTCAGCGGCAAGGTCGATTGTCTCATCAACAATGCAGGATTTCTGCAGGGCGGCGCTCTCGAGGAAGCCACTGCGGAAGAACATCTGGCACAGTTCAACACAAACGTGTTCGGCGTGATCAACGTCACCAACGCGTTTCTTCCACACTGGAGGGCGCGCAAGCAGGGGACCATCGTCAACATCAGCTCAATGGGTTCCATGCTGTTCATTCCGGGTGCTGGCATCTACTGCGCGAGTAAGGCGGCTCTCGACGCCGTGTCCGAGACGTGGGCGCGGGAGCTGGCGCCTTTCAACATTCGCAGCGTTTCCATCCAGGCATGTCCTCCCTGCGGGTCGCGGTTGTATACTTCTCATAATATATTCCCTGTATCGCAGCCCGGCTCGTTCCGCACGGCGGTTGCGGAATCCGGAAACATGAAGACTGCAGGGATCCAGATCGAGGGCTATGACGCTCCGCATGCGTGGGTGGACACGTTCAACCAGACCGCGGGGAAGGAACGCGGCGACACGGTGATTGCCGCCGCGAAGATTATCGAGCTCGTATCCGTGGACCTCTCGCGCGCGCTCCCTGGGAGGCTCACCATTGGGGAGGATGCGTACGTGACTGGGAAAACATTTTACGAGAGGGGGTTGAAGGATTTGGAGGAATGGAAGGCCTTTAGCACTGGGACGGACGCGGTGGACCAATGAATGACTCACTCAAAGAACAGTTAGTATGACTACCACCGCAAGCAGTTTGATCTCTTCACTGTACCGCAGGCCGATCCTTTCTTTTTATCGCGATAAAAGCCAATATGGAGGACAGAATCCGTCAGGTGCTCTCAGAACAGAATTTTATCACCGATGAGCTAGCGCTGAAAATGGTTCTATGATCCTCATAACTGGTCTAAACGATAAAAATTCCGGAAATAATTCGGCCACTCACACGATCCAGTCGGTGAGTCGAAACCATGGAGTTCCACAATACTTAAGAAGACAGAACTTGATGTTGCCTTGAGGTGAAAAAATGAGAGCTCGTAGAGCTGGGAGTGAACTAGGTGACCGGCAGATTGGCACTCTAGGAGCAACATTGTCATAATTCTGACTTCTTAAGTTCGGCCATTGAACGACGAATTCGTATAACTATCCATTCAATCAAAAACATTTTGCTGGGGTAAGAGAACGCAACGAGGAAGAGGATTCCGCGTTGAGTTGGGAATGTGGAAAGGCGAGGGCGGTGTTACAGCTCGCCGAGCCGTGAGGTGAGTCGTCTAAGGACCCCGTGCGACGTTCATTCGGCTGAGCCTGGGCAGCGTAGCGGATAGCAAGAAACACAACCTGTATAAACCACCTCCACCAACACACCCCAACCTCGAGCTTACCTCCTGGCCCACCTTCCCCCCGGTGTGAAGAATTTATGGGCGACGTGGACCGCGATCCCCAGGGGAGAGGGTGGGTGGACCGGGAATATGATAATGACAAGGACGCGTCGGCGAATAAGTAGCACTGGGAGCTGGCAATGACGGAAGGAAGCCAAGCAAACTCGCTCCGTAACAACTCAGAAAGTCCTCAATGGGCGCCGGCGAACGCGCAACTTGAAGTACGACTCGGAGAGCTGACTGGCCACTTGGATGCCAGGTACCGAGCTAAATTAAGCTCCCGATCGATAGGATCCGCATCAGTCCATCATTTATCGGCATGGAAATGCCGGTGTTTATGTTCTGAGTTAAGAGACGTGTTTTCACGCGTTGTAACGGGTTTCACGCATTTTTTCAGCAGTTCAGGCATAAACTGCCCTCCCTTCCTTGTTGGTCATTTGAGCCAAGTTATTCAATGTGCTTGTCGAGGCACCGTCATAGATCCGTGTCTGTGTTAAAACTCCTTACACTACACTTCTATTAGCTTCTATTTAGACGATGGAGCACCGTGCGATATGTATGCTTTGTGGCTGAGGTGAATGTGAATGAAACATCGGACTTAAGTATTGATCTTATCATGAGCCTTATGGCATCATGTCATACTATTGATGGTCATTACGATGGCCCATACTCACACCGCTGGTTCCTCAATTTATCAGGTATTTAAGTTAGCTACGCTTTTTAAAGTATCTTAATGCACATGAATTGGGGTAAGGCCGCACGCGGCAGGTGCCGAACCTTGTTTTTCTTTCCGCGGGGAGCGAAGCTTGCAATATATTGATACGAAGCTCGTACCAAGTGCCGGTTGGATCTTGCTGGTCGTTTTCGTATTCATTCCGCATTACAAAGGTTGTATCTCGAGGTCGCAAGTAAAAACAAATTTCATTTTTAAAGTCGCAAGTAATTATCGGAGGTACATGATTTCACGTTCAGACGGCAGACAGGAAGATAAGGACCGGTACAAGGTCAGTTTGTTCAAGAAATAGTGGCACGAGGGTCTTTTACGCGGAGCGGTGGTTGGTGCGCTGGTTATCAGGTGCTGATGCTTTCGCCGGTCCCGCTCCCCTCCCCGCTGCCTGCAGCTGCGTCTTTGTCCTCACCGGTCTTGCTCCCAGTAGTGATTCTCTTGGGCACCGGGCTCTCGTCAGACGAGTCGTCGAGGTCGAGAATAACAGCTTTGCGCTTGACTACATATTTGGACTGGCTGGAGAGCGCGTTATCTTCACGCTGTAACATACCCTCAGTTTTACGGATAGCGGTTAACAGAACGTGAGCTTACGCATCCAACAACGGTAATGTTGATGAGGCGGTACTCCCAGCCCAGCTTTCTGCTGTGTTCGTACGCCTACAAGACAAATAATAAAGATAAGTCAGATACGGACGAAAAAGGTTTGAGACGGACTTACCATGGGAGCAATGGTGACGTTCAGCACGACCCCGGTGCCCAGGCGGTGCAGCTGGTGGAACGACATGGGGAAATACTTCTTGGTGGTCGCGTTAAAGACAAGTACTTCTGGGACGCGATTGAAGCGGACATCGGGGTCGTTCACCAACGCAAGAAGTCCGTAGATGTCGTCGAATTCCGATAGACGGCCCTCCTGCAAGGTTTGCCAAAGTTGAAGCAAACAACAGGGCATAGGACATGTACTTACATCCATCGCCGTAGCGTTCGCAATGAAGAAGGGCCTGCGTGGCGCCAGGAACATGGAGCTGCTGGGACCATTGGTCTTTTTTTTGACAACTTCCTCCAAAGTCGACGCGAACATCTGCAATGAATAATGATTCATCAAATGAGAGATTAGCGTGATAATTCTGAATGTACCTCGAAGTGTTTGTCCAAAGCGGAGTGGATATCGACCGCCGTGTCCCAGGTGACAGGGCGACCAGATACGGCATACTCTGCCAAGCGGGGGTAGAGGAAACCGCTGTCAAAACTGGATGGATTCAGTAAAAGCACGTAGAAAGAAAGATACTGAATATCACGTACATCTAAACCCGCCATTCGCTGGTGATGTCTTTTTTGTGGCAAGTGGTCTTGACCCACTTCTGGGACCCGAATCCGACAACAACATGTGTTTGCTACGAGAACCGCCGGCAACGCCCAGTCGAAGCCGCAGCTCGAGAGCACTGCTGAGGAATTTTGATTCGGGGAGGGGAGCCGCTCGCAGGTTGGCAGCAGAGGCAAGGTCGGAATTCAACAGACAAACAGACAAACATACGTGAGCGACAAAGTCCGCTTTCAATTCAGCGATGCATTTCCTCTTCTTGTCACTCGAAATGGCGGACACACCCCAATGAACGGTGGCGAGCGAGCGCAACGCTGCAGAAGAGAAGTAACCAGCATGCAGCAAGCTTTGAACGGCAGAAGTTTTACTGCTTTCGCTAACGTCCACGAAAGCTGAAGCATGATATCTTGGTGTTTCGGAAGACAATGCAACGCTCGGAGCAGGACGCAGGGGTAAGGCAGCATAAACATCGACAACCATTCAATTAGCGGAGTCAATATCATGTTCATATTTGTGTTCGTTTAGATTAATAGGGTCCGGGCCGAAGCCAGACGCAGAAGCACCACCAGATGCAGCAGCAAGAGACTATGAAGAGGTCAGACAGGCACATTCAAGCGGGAACAGAAAAGATGACGGACCTGACCACCCAAAGGATGCGCTGAAGACTCCGCTTCAGAACGAGCGACGAAACGTTCGACAGGAGAGTCGATAGCAAAACTACGCAGCTAGAGGGGGTCAGCGGAGAGGAGAAGGAAGTCGAGTCAACGTACTTCTGCAACGGGATACGCCACAGTAAGCAGCGAACTTCCAGCCCCAGTAGAACTTCCAGCCCAAGTAGATGACGGACGAGGACAGGGGAGCACAGCAGAGGGGCCGTAAAAAGTTTCGGGGCTCAAAACAACGGAGGTATAGTGGGGAGGATCAGAGGCTGGGGGCGAATCAGGCATTGGGTAGCGAGCAGAGGACGAAGGGGTAAGCAACAAAGGAAAGAAGTTCTAGGGCTGCCGCCCGTTGCCGTCGCGACGGTTCGACGGCACCCGTTGAACGGGTGCCGTGCCCGTCCCGTCGCCCAGTTTTCAATTCCTCAAGCAACGGCCCGTCAAACGACGGCCGTGACGGCTGTTTCAACGGGTCATATAAATCTACCTTTAAATTGTCACTTTCCGTCATTATTCAGTCCACAGAGACTTCCATCTTGAAAGGGATACACTTTCCTGCTCGCCTCATATTTTTGCTGGCTCCAAACAGACGGTATATTGCTTGCGTTGGGTTCTCGGCAACTCCCGATCATGATTGCCGACATGCAACCTCAAGGTTTGGATCGGTTTCTCTAGCTGGAAGCACGAAAACATCAGGGTGGGAGGGTAGGACTTAAACTCATGAAATTGCAGTCCTAATCCACATTCTATTAGGGTCAAAAGGCAAGCTAAAGTTTAAATTCCCACCCTACCCGTCGAGACGGTCGCGACGGCCGTCCCGTCGCCCGTCCCGTCCCTTCAAGCCTTCGGGAAGAAGAAAAACGGCCGTCGAATCGACGGCCGTTGCCGTCACGGCAACGGGTGGCAGCCCTAAGAAGTTCGAACCAAGACGTCGCAAATCAGCATGCGACAACAGCCGAGCACAGCACTTCCATATATAGGTGTTAACCCACCAGCTTGACTGCGCCTCAAGCTCAAACGCAATCAAAAACAATGCCACAACACATCAGCACAGCTAACCTCTTAAGGACGTTAACCCATCAGCTGTTTTCCTGTAATAAGCCTAACCTAAAGGTTCGGCAATAAATTAGTCGGAAACTGAATTTTATATATTTGATTTGGGACTTAACAGAACCTAATCTCTAATCTAGTCTATCAAAGTCCAAATAAATGTCCATGAAACTTTGAGTATTACCCCACCTTTTGCTGGCGATGAAGTGCAATATAAAAAATAGAGAATAAATGGTCTTGAAGCGAGTGCCAAAACTATAGGTATCAGGGCCGTCAATAAGCCTGTTGATCCTTTAGATTTAGAATTAAGTTTAGAGGAAAACACTGGTTGGGAGATTAAGTTTTTCAGCACAATTTATGGGGAAAAATGTCATTTGTTTTTCAGACATTTTTTCACTGAAAAAAGCAGTGAAAAATTCAAATCTTTTTCACTAGACTCGCAAGCCAGTCGACGTCCACTCGGTTACAAGACAGAGCGGGTGGGAACGGCGACGGATTAGGATAGAGAACAAATAGCTACAACATCGGAGCAAATAATGATGGGACGTCAAACAACAGGTAACCTTGTGGACGGACTGGGCCCGCATGTCGCCTGTTTCAGTGATGGATTTCCGCCCCGCCATTTCAGACCTTCGACTTAGAACAAACGCGCCGAATACCTTAAAAAAAAGTCTCAAAGTACCTTAGGCAAAGATGGATAACTTTGGATTCTCTATCCATTGATACCAACATGTTTTTGGGCGGCAGAAAAAATGAAGGGGGTATCAATGGATAGAGAATGAAAAGTTATCCATCTTTGCCTCAGACACCCCCCCGGCTCTGCTGTGTAGTTCGTGAGTTGCAAAAGCGTCGTTTCCATTTTATTTCTAAGTCAAGCGTCTGAAATGGCGGAGAGATCTGCCATCTGCCAAACAGGCGACATGGGGGCCCAGCCTGTCCCGGTGAATGCCTGAGTTTACGATGGCATCAATTTCACCGGGCCGGGCTGGTTTCACGAGCCTACTTTTTCACCTCTTTTGAGCTTCCTTTTGAATTTTTCACCTTGAACTCACAAAATAGTGAAAATGTTTTGGGTTTTTCACTACCTTTTTCAGTGAAAAATGTCTGAAAAACAAACAACATTTTTCACCATAAATTGTGCTGAAAAACTTGGATCTCCCAACCAGTGAAATGAAATAAGAAGTATGGATTCTTGTTTAAGGGGGTTTTAACCTGAATAAGAAACTTCAGGTTTCGGATACGACTAATGGTGTCCGAAATCCGAAGTTTTGTATTCACTTTAAAACCCCTTTAAATGAGAATGTATACTTCTCATTTCATTTTCCTTTCAACTTGATTTAAAATCTAAAGTATCAACAGGCATATTGACTGGCCTGATACCTCTAGTTTTGGCATTCACTTCAAGACCATTTACTCCCTATTTTTTATATTGCACTTCATCGCCAGCAACAGGCAGGGCAATACTCAAAGTTTCATGGACCTTTATTTGGACTTTGATAGATTAGACTAGAGATTAGATTCTGTTAAGTCCCAATCAAATATATAAAATTCAGTTTCCAGCCAATTTATGTGTATTAAGATACTTTAAAAAGTGTAGCTAACTTAAATGCCTGTTAAATTGAGGAACCGGTGTGTGACTGTACTATTTCATTCAATTCGTTGTCACATGTCACACCCACTTTTTTTTATTGCGGCAATAATTTTTTCTCAATTTGTCAGATTTCTTTTGGATTTTACAGCTCTTTGCATAATTGATGACAGTCAGCACATTTTGAAAAATAAAAACAATTTTGAGAGACCACTTTGTCTTCCTTGTTTCTTGTTTGTTTCTGCATGGATCTTTGTGATTGTGGGTGCGTTAGAAAGCGGTTAAGCAGGGCTTTCGGAACACACCCAAGCTGAAATGGAAATCAGATGTTTGGAACACCTGGAAACCTGTGCCGTCTGATCCAGACGTAATGCTTTGATGCATCATTCTCAGTCATTTCCGGGCCGATTTGAGAGCTCTTGGGTGATTTCAGCACCTGGGAGGGGAGGGAACACAGCAGTGGGTTAAAAATGTGTGGCACACCCGTTGCACAGTTGGCACGACACAGTCAGTTCCCAATATCTGATATTTGTTATTGCACAAGCTGTCATGAACCGTCTTTTCATTTTACTCACAGAACCCGAACAACCCGAACAACCCGATCATTGATCAGATCAACTACCTGATCAATCGAACTTGGATACCGTTTTAGGATCCCAAACGGTTATGATCGGTTTCCCGACCTTCGGGTTCCCGATCACCCCTCTACGTTCCTATACCCCTTCATTTACTTCGCATTAATCTTGTCCGTTGTCATTGGACACTGTACCTTAATTTACAAACCCCTAGGGACTTTAGCATATAAACCGTAGTTATTCTCCTGTACTTTACACTATTCTAGTCTAAACTCCAGGCTTATTCATTTGGAACTCTTCGTGCTTCAGTCGCCCTCGTCACCTCAGAACCCGGAATCTGCTCTGTGCTGACACAAGCACTCCAGGGTATGTTCATTTCCCCCGCCTGTGCCTCCATATTGGCTTTCAAAAGAGTGCTAGATCATCCAAATCTGCCCAGAATTGGCCAAATCAACTCGAGTTGAAGTTGGTCTCAAATTCAGATATCCAAAATGGTCGGTACCGGAGTTTGGGGATTTACCTATAGAGTCTGGTACGCTCTGAACGCTCCGCTTAGCCGCTTCAAAACGCACCCACAAACACATGACACTGGTTGGGAGATTCAAATTTTTCAGCACAATTTACAGTGAAAAATGTTGATTGTTTTTCAGACATTTTTCAGTGAAAAAATAGTGAAAATTTCAACACTTTTTCACCACTGAGGTGAAAAACTTGAAAGAAAGTTGAAAAGGGGTGAAAAAGGTTTGAGAATTTCACCATTTTTTCAGTGAAAAATGTCTGAAAAACAATCAACATTTTTCACCGTAAATTGTGCTGAAAATTGTGAATCTCCCAACCAGTGTAAAGCGGTTCAGAACTGAGCTAGAAATGTGCAGTACAAAACGGGCTCTCAAAATTGTTTTTGTTTTTTTGAAAAGTGCTGACTGTCATCAATTATATAGTCTGATAGTAATCACCGTCAAATTACGTAAAAGCGTGGCTGTGCCAACTCGAGTTCTTTCCTTCATATGGCAAGCAATACAGCTGGAATATATCTCAAAATATTTCCCGGGCTCGTGAGGCCAACCAGATGATACCCTACAATGAAAGTTAAGCTTTTTACCCCGCCAATCCTTGTGAACAGGATCAACCAGAAAATGATTAGCTAATACCAGGTTCAGAAACTCACGCTATATCATCACAACAACTGCACCTCTAGCTTCAGAATGAGAGAAGATTTACTTTATTTGAAGCCTGTCTATGTGCTCAAATATTCTCAGAATTATAGCCCCAGAAGGCGTCCCAGAACAAGGCTGCAAAAAATTGATTGGTCGGCCAGCAAGATGGTCGTGTTTACTAACAGATCATATACAGATACATCTTGATCGTCATCTGTATATCGGTTCTGTAACAGAGACTATCAATTATGCAAAGAGCTGTAATTGTATCAAAAATTCCGAATTGAACATGAATTGATCGAAATAGTACAGTATTACAACCATATTATTACGTCACAAGGGCGTGCTGTCCTTTTCCTTTTGCCCACAGCCATTTTCCATGCATTCCAAATCGCTCTTTTGTGTGTCTCCCTTCTGCGCAGTTTTCTTGCTGACAACCAACAACACACAGAATTGGAATCATATCTCATGCCCTGCTTGCGCGAGCACTCGAGATTGATGTTTCCCCAGCACCCGTGCTTCAGGGCACCTTTGTATCGGTGGGATGGATGGCAACGAACAGCGGCCCGCTCGCATTCTCCCTCGATATGATCTGCGGTGGAAAAGTCACTGTCAGTGGACCGGTCGACCGGGTGACTGCTACAAATACCACCGGGCAAGTCACGTATGGCACAGTTTGTCTAGGGTGCGTATGTACTCAGTCGGCCGAGTCGACTTCGCTGACAATCCATAGGGATCATTTCGCGGAGGCCATGATGCCAAGGTGCGTTAACACGAACCTGGGATTCGAATTGGATACCAATATGACTGATTACCAGCGCCCCAAACACCCCGTTCACAATGTCCAGCACCTTTCAGATCGTTTTCTGCCGCTACTCCAACCAGTGGCGTCTCGGTTATAACTCAAACTATAACTCACACCGTGTCCCCCACCTCATCCGATGGCGCTCCACAATCCGCCGCAGATGGCTGACTTCGTACACTGGAGATCATGAGCGCAATCCTCGGTGCAACCACACTCGCACTTGCCCTACTCATCATCTTACTCTTCCTCCGACTGTGAAAACCACCCCAGTACATGCCTGCTCCGAACGGATCCGAAATGGAGGAGTACAGGTCCCACGGTCAGTCCATGCAAGATATGATATACTCGTGCACGCTGACGGTGTGCGCTTTGTGCAGTATTGGAAATGATTCCTATTAGCTCAGAGAGTGGACATATCGACCCATACGTTGGAGTAATGTCAGGGCCCTCGCGGCCGCCATCATATCATAAGCAGTGATGTTGAATCATACTCTCTTTTTGAAAAATACTCTCTTTTATCCCTTCCGCGAAGAACGGCTGTAAGGGTTCCATACAGCGAGGTACGAGCGGTTAGTATAGAGTGCCTGTCTATGAGAGACTATGTAAGGGTATATGTGATCGTGCATACAAGTTCCACAGAAGGGCGAACATCTATACCGGTCATGGCCCAGGTGGACGGGTAGAAACCGGCGACACGTAAACAGGTTGAATGCTGGAACGGTGGAAAAAAATAACACTAGGATGAGCAAGGCCAAGAGGTGCTTGATCTCTGGATCAACCAATAATTCCCATGACCACCCTCCCCCCCCAGAAAAGGCAATTCCATCAGTTGCCATCAACTCAGAGTCGCGGGTTTTATTCAATTGGAGCTCAACTGCATGGTGCTTTGTCGCGGAATCCTATTATATGCCTCCTGAAATACGATCCAACTCTTCAAAAAGAAATTTATTCTCAAAGGAATCCGTAGAGTCAACACAAAAGTCGCGGCCATCACCCATTGATCGCATCATCATATTAGCTGATCCAGAGATCAAGCACCTCTTGAGCAAGGCAGTGGTTCTTTGTGTAATCTTTGGGATCCTTTCTCAACACAAGATGTGCCTTCGCTACGCTCCGGTGCAGAGAGTGGAAAGGGGAAATCAAATTTCGACAAAATTGAACATGAAATCAATATACATAAATGAACAATGATTCCAAGTACTCACAATCTAGGATGTTCTCGAAATCAGGCACAGAGTAACTGCATGAATGACCGAATCGACATCTATTCGTTCAATGTTCTACTTGGAACACTGCTACTGGCACAATTCTCGCCAATTATCATGGCTTGAGGACGGTCAAATGAGGAAGGGCTCCAAGACTGACCCAAATGAACTAAACATGAACGATCTACACGTCCTGCATTTCTCACGACGATGGATTATTGAATGAAAGTTTGAATGAGCCCAAGAACTTGAGAATGAGAAGAATGGACTGGAGTTAAGTGGGATGGGATTCACGGTTGAAGCTCGTCAGTCAAGTCGAGTCGGCTCTGGGGCTGGAGGTGAAGAGAAAAATCCGGAGGAAGGAGAAAGGAAGAGAGGTAACGATCAAGAGCGTAATTGCGACCTCTTGAATGTATTTCGTCTAATTACAGCACCAAATTGGATCAGAAGAGAAGAGGTGACAAAAGGAAAGAAAAGTCCTAGGCACGATAGACAGAGTCTTGTGTCTGAGCCTCGCATTGGCCTCTTGCCTATTCACAAAGGGATCTTGATGGTTCTTGGGGTTTGCTAGTTGAGTTTCAGTCAATTCTGTCCCCGAAGTTCGACTTTGTAAGACTTGGCACGCATCTGACAGCAGAAGCATACAATGAGGGGCAAGCAGCAGCGGGCATAGGTATGGGGAAAGAAATCAAAAGCGGAGCCGGTGCATTCCGCTTTTGGGTCGTTTTTCACGCATCGAGTGAGTCCAGCTACTATGCGTACCATCAAAGGTGTTGAGATTCATTCAGGTAACGCCCAGATGAAACGAGCAACCAGGAGTCTCGGCAATGTGGATGTCGGAGGGAAAGGAGTCCAAAGATGGAGGGAAAGCATGAGAGCTAAACCTAGGTTCTATCTCGTCTGAGGCACCGGTGTGGAGGATTCCCACCTGGGGTTGCGCCAATCGTTGTAGCGTCGAACTTGCATTGTTTCAGACAGCTTGATTACACGGCGTGACAGCATCAGAACCCGAGTGCCAGTGCCATTGAATGTCACTGAAGGAGGGGCCTTGGATACCTCAGGACGCAGAAATGAGCAGCTTCGCGTGTTCAGCTTTCGTTAGTCAATCTTGAAGTTCAAGGAGTCGATCCTGGGCCTTGGTGAGTGGGGCTTGTTTCCAATTCCATTTTGGATCGGAGCGGAGAGACTGAGATGGCGATAGAAGGAAAGCGGGGGAAAATTCGGACGGACCACCTTTTGGGTGCGCTTTGAGCATGGACACGATGGCGTGGAATCTACGTAGGGATGCATCATAAATCACCCGACATTTTGAAGAAGGTTTGCGGTCAGCCTCGAGGCAAGTTGAATTTTGGTTGAACTTGCAGTTGAATGCCAACGGGAACTGTCTGAGGAGGAAAGAGTGAAGGGAACAGGAGACAATTGGAAAATTTGGTCTTAGAGAAAAATCGGGATGTCCTCCAACACCCTTCCTCAAGCTTGAGAAAGTTGAAATATTGCGGCGTCTAGACCGGTAACCGATCTGTCTACGGGAATACTGTCAGTAGACAGACCGGTCAATCTGGGCTTGAATTCAGATGATACGCATTGTCGACGTCATTCCTCACGTGAAAATCACGACTTGCCAAATTGGGACATAAACCCGATAAATCCGACGCCCGAGTAACTCCTGTTCAGTAGAAATAAAATACCAAAGCTCCGAATTTGTGAAATAGATATTATCCCTGCATCCTGGAATTTTTTTGAGGCATTTTGGTGCGGGTTTGTGTGCCTCAGATGGCAAACGGCGGTTGTGGCTATGTTGATGGGGCATCAAACGTGACTTTCACGTGGTGAAATGAGGTGAAATGCATATCATCTAAATTCAAGCCCAGATCGACCGGTCTGTCTACCGACAGTATTCCCGTAGACAGATTGGTTACCGGTCTAGGCGGCGTCGGAAATCAGTGGCGTGTGAAGAATAAACAGATTCATACTGATACAAGGGATCTGCTTAATACATGGGGTATGTCAGACTCTTCCCATCGACGTATGGGTTTGGATCCAAAGACAATCGAAACTTTAAACCCAGGGTCCTGCGAGGGTGACTTGACCTACGACACGCGCGGTACGAGTCTATTTTTGCTGTAGTGTCTATCTCCGAAAGACTAAACTTTACTCGCGTGCGGAAATCGTCAACACCCGAATGAAACCCGAATGCAAGTAGATCGATATTCCACCCATCCAACATAACTCGTACGGTATTCAGTATGTTGCTGTTTCAAAATGTCGATAAACCAGAGTTCGACCAGAAGATTCTGAAAAGAACGGATCACCCAAGGATCACGGCTCAATTGCAATCGCGGATTGATAACAGGCGAGCGCCACATCATTTCCGAGCAGCACTTGGACCTCCGATTTTTTCTGCGGCAGTATCTTCACACCTCAGGGAACAATATCCGGCACCATGAGCGAAGAAACAGCTGTAATTCTCATCACTGGATGCTCAACTGGCTTTGGCCGAGCGCTCACTGAAGGTGAGGCGGTCTGACCCAAATTTCGCATTATAACTCAAATATCACGACAGCCGCGCTGTATGCGGGTCTGCGGGTCATTGCCACTGCCCGTCGTCCAGAGACACTGGTATCGCTTCAAGAGAAGGGTGTGAAGACATTGAAGCTGGACGTGACAGCGTCGCCCGAAGAGCTGAAGGCGTTCGCATCCACTGCGATAGCGCTGTTGTCCGCCCTCGTTTTCTCTCGGCTGCCTGATCTTCGCTAACCTCTTCCTCAGTGGAAAAGTCGATTATCTCGTCAACAACGCTGGATTCCTGCAGGGCGGGGCCATCGAAGAAACTACCGCGGAGGAGAATTTCGCCCAATTCAACACACATGTCTTTGGTGTGATTAACCTCACCAACGCATTTCTTCCGCACTGGCGAGCACGAAGGCAAGGTACCATCGTCAACATCAGCTCGCAAGGTTCCATGCTATGTGTTCCGGGCGGTGGGATCTATTGCGCGAGCAAGGCGGCTCTAGACGCGGTGTCCGATACGTGGGCGCGGGAGTTGGCGGCCTTCAATATCCGCAGCATTTCCCTCCAGGTCTTTTAATTTTCCCCCTCTTCGATGGACGCTCATATGCGTTGTGTGTAGCCCGGCGCATTTCGTACGTCGGTTGCGGAATCAGGAAACATGAAAACTGTGGCGGCTAATATCGACGGCTATGATGAAGGCCATGCATGGCTCGACATGGTCGCCAAGCGTGCTGGGAAGGAACGTGGCGATACAGAGATTGCGGCCGCAAAGATCATTGAATTAATATCCGTCGACCCACAGCGCGCCCTCCCCAAACGACTTGTGATCGGGGACGATGCGTATGGGCATGCGCAAAGATTCTACGAACGGGGGTTGAAGGATTTGGAAACGTGGAAGGCCTTCAGCACCGGAACGGACGCGGTAGATAAGTGAATACATCACGATAAATCAAGAAGGAAAAGACACGTTGTATTTCGACTAGTCGCCAGCCCAAGAAATCTATTCGCCTTAATACACCCCAGTTGTGACGGCCGAGTCGCCCTTTTTGTCGCGGTAAAACACAATACCGCCTGAACAGTTGGTTCATCGGACGTCCGGGGAAAGAAAGCTGGACTGACCTTGATCGTCGACGAACTGGCAACGATTGTAGTTCTCCCAAAGCGCTTGGAAAACAGGCTTGTCTGAGAAGGTGTAGTAGGGGCCGATGAACTTCTTCAGGGCTTCGGTTGCTTCTTTACCGTGATCTAGAAAGTCTTTGAGGGCATGGTGTCGGCGAGACCCACGACAGTAGCTTACAAAACGGCATTTTGGGGAAGAACTGGAAGGAATGAGAACGATATTCGAGCGTTCCTGAAACGTTGACGTACATGATGAACAACATGGTATCGTGCCACGGAGTGTAAGAAGAACTCGCCCTGCCAGCCAAGAAACGGCCTAGATGAAGATGGTTGAATGCCCATGTACGATGGATATATCTTCACGCACCTATCCACTGTGGCAGCGGCGCCGCGTTGAAAATTCCACTGCTTCCCGCGAAAGTGAGGAACGACCTGGAAGAGTCGTTCAGGAACGCGAGCGAGGAACTATACGTAGAACCTACGGATCAGTATGATGCAAATACGTGATCATTATGACTGAGGGAGCGATGAATAACGGAGAAGACAGCAAGAAAACAAGGCTACTCACACCAGTGGGTGACCGCCAGCCAGGGAATTCCATAATACTTGATCACACTTTTGGCGCTATACATCACGACAGCTTCTCGAACCGCGCAGACCATGACAAAAAGCCCAAGATTAGAGATATCACGGCGCGTCGTTGCCCTTTTGTGAAGAGAACAGAACTTGCTACGAGGGAGGGGTCAGCCGAAGAGAGTCCACGTTCAACAATACCCATGATCACGAACGAGTAAAATGATTAGTCCATTTTGGATAGTGTTTTTGTCCTGACGAGTTGAACACTGGAATTTCGTACACATGAAGAGACACAATTGGGGGCGAGACGTAAATAGACGAACATAAATACGCCGGAAACGCCAAGAGTTGCTGTCTGAGAAGTATGAAGAGTGTATAGATCGGAGTATCGCCGAAGATATCCTCGTAGTCGAAGTCGGTCCCGGGAGGCGGAAGGCCGAGGTCCGATCTTGTTTTGGGTACGTAGACTTCGTCTCTCTCCATCGACGCGTGGCTGATATGATGACGATGATGAGAGATCTTCCAGCTGACAGCCGTTGCAATGAAGAGACATAAAGGCGTGTGCGAGATGAATCCCACCTGAAATAGGGTGTCCAGAGAAATGAATGCGTAACCTAGGATTGATTTAGATGTCTGATCAGAGAAACCGGTGAGAAGTGGAGAAAGAACATACGAATCCGATTGTGTCGTTAATTTTTCTGTGTGCAGAAAAGGCGCCGTGTCCGCACTAAGTGAAAGTGAGAAGAAATAATGGGCGGTCGTTGACGATTGGCTTACTTCATGTCCGATAACCCAGATGCCAGTAAAAACAAGTCCTTGGAACCACCAGCTGAGGGCAGCCACGGTGAGCCCATGCTAACGGCTCGCGAAATCAACTCACTACAGACACCACGCGAGCCAGCGGAAAGTCGCCAAAATGAACGACGGCAACCCGGGGTTAATGTTCGGGCTCGAGAAGAAAGGATCGATGGAAGTAGCCAGACACCAAAGCACTGCCGCCATGAACAGGTCTCGGAAAAGATAAAGAAAGCTCCGGCAGGTATTACGCTGGAAGCAGGTGGCAGGGATGGCGGCGCGGATCTCCTTTAGTGACCTGGGAGGCGTGAGCGAAGATCGGACTCAAACCGGGGGGCTTTACCAAGGCATTGGGGAGTACGAGGGATGAGCTTCGGACGTTGTATGCGCGGCCAAAGTGATAGCCTCCATGGCGAGACTGCAATATTAGAGTCGAAAAGCGGGGCGGTCGAGAATGGGGGCCTAGAGAAGGTTCCTGGAATTTATGGCTACGGTATAGAGTTACCTCTTACGCGAGGCATGCCAACAAGGGATCGGCGAAAGTCTATAGATTGTTGTACGGCAGGCAGTTTTGAGGTAATAAATTGACGCAGGCCGAAGTTACCTAAGTTAAATCCTTTTCGGGGCGAGGATTGTCCATTGCGAATTCAAAAAAGTTCAAGGCGACGAGAAAGAGCGGCGATGAGGGTCCGGAACCACGCACATTCGGGGTATACAATCTTGAGGTTTCAAAAGTCCCGAGTTGTCGAGTGTGAACCAAAAGAGCTTGAGCATACCGTAGTTAATGAAAGTAAGTTGAAGTGTGAATTTTTTGAGCCCAGGTTAAGTTGCAATCGGGTAAGCGAACTTCCACCGTTAGATAATGGCGACGTCTCCAGAGAAACTGGAGATACGACGCGTTCGGGTTTTCGCTCATTTGGGAATACAAATGCTTGAGATCGCGGCCCAAGCGAGTTCGCCTTCTCTGATTCGAAGTTTCGAATAGGCCTCTCGTGTCGGAGGAAGTAGCGAAACAACCACGCCTTCGACTGGCTCACCCACGTGTTCGATGCAGCAGTGCAAGTCCACGCCAATCATTGATTGCTGGTCCAAGTAAGAAATTTAGTAAGAGCTGGGAAGCGCACCGAGTCCGCTCAACCTCGGAATTGCAACGTCAATCGAGAGCATAAGTGAGAGCAAGGCACGCACTGTCGATCCACACCACGGGCTCGAAACTGAATCGTTTTTCGCGCGCCCTTCAGCGTTACATCTGCGGGAGCAAAAGATATCCCAAGTTCACCACCGGTACCGTCCCTTGCTGCGAGGCTCTCGCAAGATCCGTCGAATTTCAATTTGGAAGACAGGACTACGTCATGACGGAGCAACTCATCCCAGAAAGTGCTGAACGCGACCGTGGTGATGGCATAAGCACCAGCTGGCCAGCAGTGCGGCACCCCAATAGAATCGGAACCGCAAGAGTTTGTGCTGACGATACTTTCACAGGAGTTGCGCCAGCTCGAAGTACTTCGGATCATCCCATCGATAGGGCCAGTGAAAGAACGGGAAATCTGTGGTGCAATGTGAGAATAATCAAGGAGGGATCTAGTTAACCCCATGGTGTGCTCCAGAGGCGGTAATTAAATTCAAGGCAGCGTTAAACTCTGCTTCAGGGGAGAGAAGAGACTCCAAAAAGGGACCGCAGGAAACGGTAGCAATGTCAGCAGTCTTCAGGGTCATAATGAATGAAATGTCGATGCGAGTACGTAGGCGAGTCCAGAACGAGTGGCGATTGAAGGCGAATTCGCGTGGTACCTGCGGGAATCGGAGAAGACCAAATGAACACCAGTAAGGCAGATCAGTTGCCGCGGAGGAATCGACCTGGCCCGGTGCATGGGCGCCAGCGCGAATACTTATTCATTTCCCGCACGGGAACGCCCGCAGTATATGGTGATTAGACGGCGTTGCTAGCTTCTGGTTCTCAATCCTGTCAAACAGACGGGGAAGTAAGCCTCGTGTAAGGTAATCCGTGGCGTTCTGCAGCGGCGGAGAACAAATTTAGGAGTGCGTAGGATTACCCCAGGGCAGAAAGCGCGAGACCCTCGGACCGCAGTTGTTTCAACAGAAAAATGGCGTTGCCCAGGGCCTTCGAGACCAGCTCTTGGCGAACAGACAACGGGCGACCGCCCACCGACTTGCAGGAATCAATTAGCAACCAGCAGGGCAAATCAATTGCAAACGAACGTCAATGCCGCGGATAGAATGCTCGTTGCTCTGCATCGTCGAAAGATTGAGGATCTGACGTGGTGCGTTTTTCACTGACAGAATGTTCCACATAGACGTGCGCACGGGGATCTACAAAGGGGCCGCATTTGGATAGTGATGTGGGGCTGTATGGAATAAAGAACATCATGCATTGGGAACGAGCGTTGTCCGTCAGCGTCCGCGGTAATTTTGCACTTCGGGCATGGGTTGCTCACATATGTGCGCAGTGTGCAAGCGAGGCAACGAAGTTTCCTCTCCATCGAAATGAGCACTGCATCAAGGCGTCTGTGCAGGCGTCTGAGCCAGGGGCTGACGGACGACTGCGCGATTCTGTGTGGAATATTCAAAATCGTGCGTATAGGTTTCCGCGTTCGTCCCATCCGGCACATTTAGCGTCGCGTTAATCGGGTGGGACGCCTGCGACTGCGGAAACAAGCGTATGCTGAATGAGATTCCAATACATGCCTGGGAAACAGGTTATAAATTGCACCTCGCAGAATAATCGCGTGGGAAGGGGATATGCACCCCAGCTGAAGGTCTTCACTGCATTGATCGCCAGAGCATGGCACCCTCGGTTCCCGGTTGCCGGCGATCATCGGCACGGATCCGAAGCGCCGATCGGCCGCCGATTGCCCGCAGAGCGGCGTCAGAGGCAGAGCTCGGCAATTTGTGCCGATCCCCATAATGGTAGGTCTGCTAACAAGACATTAATGTAGCGCAATGACAGGACAGGAAGAGCATCGAGCCGAAGCTTCGGGAGGTAGTGCCGCGACAAGAAGGCACCCGTATTATAGACAGCTGATAATGAAGCATGCATGCTGAGTCCATGTTCGAGGGAAAGTAAATGAGAGTCGGGAAGTGGGAAGTGGAGACAATGGACTGATCAGCAGGCGTAGTGGTATGGAAGAACCAGCCTGGATCGATGGTTAGTTAGCGTGTCAAGCAAATGTGAACGGAGAGCGGCACGCAGTTCACGCACCCACTCGTATTCGAAATCAATGGCTACAAGATCGTTCATCTGTGCAACCAACCACGGATCAGAATGACCAAGTGAGCGGAACTGAGACAACCCTTACCCAATTCGATAATGCACATACCTCCTCATTTTCCCGTCCTCGGCAAGTCCCTGTACAGGCGTCCTGAGCCAGGGGTATTTTGCGCTTGGCGCATGGGTTGCTTACATGTGTGCGCAGTGTCGAATCCAGGGGAAAACAATATTTCTGGCAGATGTACGCGTCGCAGCGCCTTAATCAAGTGGACCATACGATGGGTGCCTGCGACGGCGAAGACAAGGGTAAGTTTTCAATGCAGGCTCATCAATTGCATCTGGCAGAATAATCGCGCGAAAAGGAACGTACTTCGTGTAGCACCCTTGGCGCCCACTGCACAAGACAGCTGAAGCCATTCCCTGGGTTAATGTTATCTGCAAACGCGACAGAACAGAGAACGAAGCACCCGGAAGTGCAGACTGAGCAGATGGAATACAAAGCTGCAGCAGTGGTAGTGGGGGCAAGAACCGGCCTGAGCTCGAAGGTGGTTAGCAAGCCAAGCGAGAATGCGAGCGAAGGGAAGGAATCATTTCACGATATGTCGGCCCGCGCTCAGAGACTCCGCGCCTGCCTCGAAAGAGCAAAGGAGTATGAATCTAACCTAGACACGAAAGGACACAGTCAACAGATAGGCGTTCACGGCGAGAAATAACTCAATCATCTCGTTCTTCTCGGTATTCTGGACCGGCCATCGACGATTCTAAAATAAGTATCCAGGAACCGGTGCACGTAGTGCGACCTCCCCGAGTCCGCACCGTGCAAGGATTAGGATTGAGCTGGACTAAGCAGCGCGCGCCCGCGTCCGGTTCACACACCCATTTGCATTCGAAATCAAAACATTTAAAAGGGCTACTCGGTTAACACGATCGTTCATATCTGCAACCGAGGCCGCACCATGGATCAGAATAAGGTCATAGAGTGCGATAGAGACTCACACAGCCCTAATCTAGCTTCCACCCAATCCGATAATACGCGTACTCTCCACCTCTTCAGCGGCCTTTTCCCCGTCCTCGGCATCGCAGACAATCGTCTCCCTCGAGAGGATCGTCAGCGAAGGCACCTGCGTGGCAGGCGAAGTGAAGGCACGCTCAACGCTATCCGACTCGAAGGTGTGCGTGCGGCGCAGCGGGAGAACGAGGTGGAATTGTGAAGTCTTGTCACGCCGGAGGAAGCGAGACACGCACGCGTGGATCCAGGGCGTGTGGTCGGGCTCGTAGACGACGTCCGCGCCGAGGATAACGTCGAACGGCGCATCCAGGGGTGGCTCCGATTCGTCACCGTGCGAGGGAAGGGCGGACCAGTCGAGGAAGTGGGATGATACCGATATCGATGCAGAGGAGCGCTGTTGGTCCTGGTCTTGGGTGGGGAAGGGGAATGCGACGGCGATGTTGCCGGCGAGGTTCGCGAGGACGCTCGGGTAGAAATCGGTGTGACAACCTCGACGCCGACGTCCATCGATTGGGCGACTTTGGCTAGCATTAAGCCCGCGAGACCCTTCCTGCGCCTAGTTCGAGCGCTCTGAGGGTGCGGGCTGGCAACAATCCGAAGTCTGCTGGATGGGAGGCGATGAGTTCAGAGAGGACGCAGGCCCCGCCCCAGGTCTGCGCGCCCACGCTGGCGATGTCTCCGTTTCTAGCGGGATGTCCCGCAAAGTGATGCTGATCGGACCGCGCGCTGACGGGAAGGACAGCGTACGGGTGATTGCCCCTGCACTCGAGGCGCCACCGCAGTTCGCTAGGAGAGAGGCCGCACGGCCTTATGACAGAGTCGACCTCAGACGGAGTTCCTTGTAGTTTTTCGATGTTGTTAAGTAGAGAAGTAAGCCATCGGATCGTATGTGCGCGCTCGAATTCGTCTGCGCGCAAAGCAGCTATTTTTTCGAGATCTGGAGCGGAAACAAACGACGCGGCAAGGGAGGGGGATTCAGTGGTGGGATTTGAGGAGAATCTGCGCCGAATTTTGGATCCTCGGACGCCAGGCGAATAGAGAATTTGCAAGGCCTCGATACATTCTATCAGCCCATCTGGGGGGAGCCCAGAGAGAGTGCGGATGGGGGGGAGACGTAAGCTCGGCGGTTCATTTAGAAGCATCCAGAGCGAAAAGATACGCCGTCGAGATTGGGTCGAGATGGCCCTGAGATGGCGAAGAGATGGTGGGAAGAAAGATCGGCATCGGCATTAGACCGGTAACCGATCTGTCTACGGGAATACTGTCGGTAGACAGACCGGTCGATCTGGTCTTGAATTCAGATGATACGCATTGTCGACGTCATTCCTCACGTGAGAATCACGACTTGCCAAATTGGGATGTAAACCCGATAAATCCGAAGTCCGAGTACCTCCCGTTCAGTAGAAAAATATGTTTTGTATTCCGGTGCCCGGATACGTAAGGGGGAGCTCGCTAATACAGAGTTCCAGTTATGATTTGTGAATTATGAAGATTTACTACTTTCAATTAACATTGAATACATACTCGCTAAGGTCCATACCATAAGTATCTAACGGAAAACCAAGTCCAGCCCAGTGGGCAGTGTTCTGCTCTAGCATCCTCATTGATTCAGTAACTGGTTTTTGCAACCGGGCCCACCCAAATGATTTCCGGAAAGCTATGCCGCAAAGTGTTTTGACTCTAGAAATAGCACAAAAGACAGGCCAGAAGAGAAATCCTTGTTGCCAATGTCAATTGTTGCTTTTCAAGAGTAATTCCTTGACTCTTGTGAATTGCAATAGCCCATGCAAGGGTAAGAGGTAACTGTGTCCTTGACAGTGACTTTCCAGTTCTGTCATCTGCAAAATCCTATCATTCTGGGCGCCGCGTCAGCATGGACATATTTCTCCTTCTCCTGTTCTTTGACTCGCTCGGCTGTGGTATATTCCCCATCCAGGCTCTTCTCTGTTTCCTGCCTCCCGTCTCGTGGTTGAGCTCTTGCAGTCTTGCCCCATTTATTCTTCAGATGTTCATTCACATTTCCGATTCGCAGTATCCTTCTCACTGTGCCGCAGTATTCTTCTCACTGTGCTGCAAGCCTGCTCAATTTCTCTCACTCTGGCCGTATCCCCGTGGCGAAGATAAAAAGACAGTTTCCGGCGCCTTTGCTGTCACTGCATTTGCCCGCTCCCACTTTGAATTTATGCCCCCAAGTTTCACAGGCAATCCGAATTTCTGCAACTGCCCACTCTCTATTGAATCATTTTGCTCTTGGCTGTTGAATTCAACTGTCCTCAATGTCTTCTTGACTGGTACTCGTTCCGAATGTGTCCTCAACCATCTGGTCCTCTGCTCCACTGGAAGTTATCAGATCATTTGTGTCGAGCTCTATCTCAATCTCTTACCATGGGTGAACTCACATGTCTTTGCGGCATCCTATTCAAACTATTTCGGCTGTCTTCAACCCTATCCCTTGTCGTTTTTAGACAGTTTTGGCACTATTTTGGGGATCCTTAGGATCTACCAATAATATTCTCAAGGGTATTACCAGTCAAATTCACTTGAGAACTGGCACTTTTTTTGGGACAGCCTGTTCATTATGGCCACTTATTGCTTCGTAAATGATCACACTTGCGACCATCCACAACTTTTCGCTCAGAAATACGCCAGTATTTACTTGCAGTATGCAAATTTCCTTTTGCAAGATCACTCAAATCTGCAAATGTTGCTAGGTTGAGCGCGCCTCCTGTAATTTCTGATCTTTCATTAGTTCTTACAGTGCTGTATTTCCCTGGATCCCTAAGCTTAGATGCAATTTATTCTTCCCTTCACCTCTTAGGCTGCCGGAGCGAAGCGGCGGCACATCTTGTCGTGTGAATCAACTCGTGAGATATCGGTCTCTAAATAGATTTCGGCCGAAACGAACCGGCGCTGCGTGGCAGCGCTGTGGTGCGAATCATCTCGTGACTTAGTAAACAAAGCCAAACCGCGGTTTTTCTCACGTGACACGCAAATCGGATCCCCTTGATAGATCGGGGTCGCAAGCTCCCCCAATAAAATACCAAAGCTTCGAATTTGTGAAATAGACATTATTCCCTGCGTGCTGGGGTTTTTTTGATGCATTTTGGTGCGGGTTTGCGTGCCTCAGATGGTAAACGGCGGTTGTGGCCATGTTGATGGGGCATCAAACGTGACTTTCACGTGGTGAAAAATGAGGTGAAATGCATATCATCTAAATTCAAGCCCAGATCGACCGGTCTGTCTACCGACAGTATTCCCATAGACAGATCGGTTACCGGTCTACATCGGCATCATTAGCGGTGTTGCGCGATCAACCCATGATGACCAGCTCAAGCCGGCCGAATCACAACCCACACCTTAGGATCACGGAACACGCCCTACGTAGCGGTCGCTGAAAGCAGCCCCCCAAGTACTGTCGAGCATTGTGGAATCCAGGGGGTTCTGTTCTCAAGACGGACAATGACGCAAGTTGCGTCATTGTCGCAACACCTGCCAGTCGTGCTACAACCTTAGTCTGATAGTAATCACGGTGCGCTTGTTGGCAGACCGTCAAATTACGTAAAATCGTGGCGGTGCTCCGCACGTGCTCTCGCTACTTATTCGCTTCGCCACGACGCGTCCCCGCCCAAGCCTCCAGCGCCGCGTTTTCAGCTCTCAAACCCGGGTCGTGCAGTTATACGTCAAAGTATAGTATAGGCGCGTCACCCATCTCTACTTGCACCTCTGATCACGATCTAATCCCGTCTTGACTGTGCAGTAAAATTCTTTCTCTTCCAGTCACTAGGACGTGTTTCCCTGTAGAGTCCAAGTCTCATTTAATGGAACCCAATGTGCATAACCCAAAACCACGTGCAAGGCGCCGGAACTACGACGTGAAGCCTCTACCCTGTCATTCCAGGCGTGCCTGAGCATGCAGCTCAATACCGTCTGTCTCCTTCGGAATGAGACAAACATTACTGCTCTCCAGCACATCCTTGACCCCCAGCAATATGAATTCGCCCTTCCCTTCCCCTTCCCCTGCCTTGTTTCCACCTCTCTCTCTCCCCATTGCTCTCCCTGGCACCGCTAGAAAGTCTCGACACATCCGAGCCACAAATGAACCTCCTCACTGAAAGGTCTGGGTAGGATGGATGTCTTGCAAGAGAAGAGGAAATATACCACAAAATCCGAGCGTCTTGAGATCGTCCTCTGCTGCATCGATGACCAGTTCAAAACTTTAGGTCATTTCTTCGAGGCGCTGACGGAAAATATCCCACGAGATGACCTCGACCCACGCTCGGAATACCATAAATGAGTCCTCTCCTCGTGGCTAGGAGGACGCACTGCCTTTCGGCCTGTTCATCTCGTTGAGGCGATCTATCGCAATCGCTACAGTGTTCCATCCTCGAAATCTGTTCAAGCCAAAGAACTTTCCCAATCATTCCACGGCACACGCGACCCAAAGGAATATCATTACGCACGTCCTGGTCTTTCCACATGGGCGATGTGGAAGTGCGACATGCCTCGCACGTTGATTTCCCATCCCGAGCCGATTGGCCACACACCCCAGGATTCCAGCACTATTTCGGATACGGTTCCACAAGAACAATATCACTGGTTCATCCACAACTCAAACACCTGCTTTTCACCCACCATATAAATCTTGTGCTACGTGTTTCTTTACATTTGGACTGAATCCTTGTACTCCTACATCCACTCATATGATCTACAGCCAATATTTCATTTTCTCACTACGTACCGCCAACGTGACGAGTTGAACCGGAGCTCGGGCATCTCGGGCTACGCCGGGGATTGATTCCGAAGTGGTCTGGTCACCCACATTCGGCGCTGAGCGGGGCAGCGAATATCTCCCTATACGTCTTTGCGTAGTACCTGGATCGCTGGCTGAGGTTTGATTTTGGCTGCGGCTTTGCTTTGCTACTATGGCCATTCTTACATACTTGGTTTTGACTCAGCGTACTATATATGTCGACATATTACGGCACCTTTCTCTTTGTTCTCTACTTCCACCTTCTCGCCACCACCCACATACTGAATACACTCGCCGTTTCTGAGTATCTCCAAGCAATCTTGAGCCGATTTGAGCCTAACACCGAGCTGAGTTTCTATCCCATCTGTTTTCATTATAATTTCTTGTCTAGATCAATCCTGTCCCACCCGACATTACCTGCGTGCTGTAAGACTCGGCCACACGACTAGCACGACCTTGGCCTCCCTTGGTCCTCCTAAGGACCACATATCTCTTCTTCAGCGACTCAACTTGTTGGAAAACAGTGCGCACTGGAAGTTGGACAGCTGGGCTACAACGACCCAGCTCATCCGAATTTCCACGTCTTCCTTCAGTCGTCCGCCAACAGCCGGATGGCAGAAAAACGGAAAACGGTCTCACAAGAAGACGTATTCCAGTTTTCAATGCAACGTTCCGCTGATATCCTTCAATCTCGAGCACCACTGTCGTGGTTCTTGACTGAGTCCATGTCCGCTACGCGGAAAACGGCGAGATAATTGCAAAGACGCGGCGCCCACATCCTTTTGTATGACTATACCTTGGTTTTTCGTGTTTCTTTGCTCAATTTCGTCTTGCAGATCCAAGTCGCTGCATTGAGCTCTTCGCAATGGCTCGCAACCGTTCTGCAAATGCGTACTTCGCGCCCCCTGTCGGCACGTATCTCTTTGCAACGAAAGCGCACATATACTAGTACATCTTGATCGTCACTAGGATATTGGTTCTGTTACCAGAGACTAGTTTTCGTCCCTCATGGCCATCGCCCGCCCATACGGATGACATTCACGAGGAAGATCTTGAGCACGCCGCGGGTCTCTCCGTAGATGAGGCCCGAGATACGCTTCACACCGCCACGGTAAGTTGCTTCCCTGTTTGAATGACTGGACCGAGTTCGACTGCTCGAAGGCCAAGAACAAACCGAGTCGTGTCTACATCCAAGAGAAATTGGAGGGCGGGTTCCGCGGATCGCGTCCAAGAAGCCCAATATGGTTCAGCTCTCTGCGACCTTGCGACCGCGGCGAGGAGTGTTTAGGACAGAACAATCAAACTAACCTAGAGCGGAAGCAAGAATCTTGTACCACGCAACAGCACTGCTCCGTAGAGTCACGGATTGACCTAGTCAGGCAACAAATGAGAATTAATGTTCATTCACTGACTTACTATTTGGAAGCTCATCATGCCTTGCCTTTAGACACCCCGATGAGTCAGTTACTCTTTCATTTTCAATCAAACTCTGCCATATAGACAAATCACACGTCGTAGTCAATCGCAGTCACATCCATCTCGAGCCCTCCCCATTTCGAGCCCTCACTATCGCCGTTTCGAGCGCTTCTCTCAGCATACGCACCGCAGTTCGCATCCGGCTCGAGCTCTCCTCCTCTTCCCACCATCGCATCCAGCCTTCGTCTCATCTTGCGCAGCTCGCACTCAATCGCAGTCGCATCCGTCTCGAGTCCTCCTCCTCCTCTCACCGTGCACACGTCGTACTCATTAGCCATCGCATCCGTCTCGAGCCCTCCTCCTCTTCCCATCAGTGCCGTTTCGAGCCCTCTTCTCACCATGCGCACGTCGTACTCAACCGTCACATCCGTCTCGAGCCCCCCTCCTCCCACCGTGCGCACATCGTACTCAATCGCAGTCGCATCCGTCTCGAGCCCTCCCACCGTGCGCACGTCGTACTCGATAGCGGTTGCATCCGTCTCAAGCCCCCCTCCCACCTGCCTGCGCACGTCGAACTCGATCGCAGTCGCATCCACCTCGAGCCCTCCTCCAACCGTGCGCAAGTCATACTCAATCGCAGTTCTATCCGTCTCGAGCCCTCGTCCTGCCCCGGCCATGCGCGAGAATATCCGCGCGATGCCAATGCCTTCGCAGGCATCTGAATCCGACGCTTGTGATATACCTCCACTGGCACTTCTCCTCCGCAGGGAGAAGCCCGGCGTCGGCAGGTCCTGCAAGAAAAATAAGTGACTCCCGCTGAAGGTTGGAATTCGAATATCGAAACCCAGTCCGACAGACGTACGCAATTATTCTCCGACCGGAACGCCCTTATATCACAAATTGTGGTGTTCCTGCACGCGTCGTCGCACGCACCCACCGCACTCCCCCTGCTCAGGAAGGTGTTGTACATCTGAAAACGCGGTCTCGTTGACGGCGAAGACCTCGGTCAGGTTGTGCTAGAACGCGGGCGAGAGCGGCTCGGACTTAGGGAGGTTGACGAGCGGGCCGTAGGTTTGCCGGGCGGAGTAGTAGAGGCTCCATTTCGCTGTCCAGCATCCCGCCAGCTTAGACCATGTGGTAGATTTAATGATAGTAAATAGGACATACGGTTGACTTGGAAGTGTGCATCAGAGGCGTTGGCTACGAAAAGCAGTGAGTATGATGAATCCCATGAAAGAAAGATCTCGAAACGCACTGAAAAAGATACTAGAATCCATCACCTCAAACGTATCCGGGTCGATATCGTAAAATTTGAACGCAGGATTTCCGGAGGTGGGTGTCAAGGCAGGACCCTAATCATAACAGACATCAAATTCACCATAGACATTTAATGGAAGACCGCGGATAATATAGAAAGGAAAAAACTCACAATCAACGCCGCGCTAACGGCAGTGTGTGCGGTCTGGTCGCTGTAGTTCGAATAAGCGATCTGGAATCCGTCCTAGGCCATTCGTGGCGTTTGAACATTGAATGGGACGAATTTCCCAGATACTCACCCTATGCGTATGTCCAAAGAACTGCGCCGCAATGGTATTCTTGTATCTCTGCAGGACTTGATCGTAGTAGTTCGACTGTGTGCAGCGGCGAAGAAATTCTCAGTTGGAAAGAGAAGACGAAGACATCAAGAGATATAGCACTGAAACGCACCTGATCAACCACCGTGTCCGCCGTGCCGAGTGGAATATGCCCAATGATCCACACCCTCTCGCCCGCGTCTTCGGCGGCTTGAAGCTGTTCGACCATGAACGCGATGATCCCGTTCGGGTCGGGTCTGCCCGCGCAGAAATCAGTACAGAACGATTATAAACCACAGCACTAGAGGTAGACGTACTGAACCACATCGCTGTCGTATAGCCAGAAGCTGCAAGCAAGAATAACATGCTAAGCACCACCGATGGATAACAGGGAATCTAGCCAGACGCACTTCTGGATATACCAATACTGCGTATTGACCGCCATGATCCGGAGGTTGGGTCCCCGACACAAGAGCGGAGTAGCTCCCGGAATGATGGTCCACTTGGGATGCCGCGCTTTGCTTGATCCATTGCTCCCACCCGGCGCTCTGGATGTCGAAAAACCCATTGCGAATTGTTGGCGGTGTGTGAAGTGCTTCGTGCGAAGAGGTTGACCGGAGAGGTGTCGCTAGTAATAAGAAGATATTAATACAGTGACCAGGGAAAAGACTTAAGGAAGGCCGTACTGATTTCCTGCAAAGAGCGCAAGTCAACCCCAGAAGAAGAAGAAAAGCTGCACTCACCAAGGGAGGGGAATATCGGCGCACTGAGCTTCGAAGCCATCTCCGCGTTGAATTCGCGGAGATCCGCGGAAACGCCTCTGCACACCGGTGGATGATGATAAATATAAAGAGATGGGGGGAACTTGGGCATACGACTGATTGACGAGCCACACAGCGCGATCGACAACTGTTGGACATCTTGTCAGCATAATTCGAGATCCGTTGACAGGACACTCACCGTCCCCCGTAAATATGGAGAATTTGGGCTTTAGGCTCTCAACAGCGGCGAGCATGGAGTCCGCCAGCGACACCGGCGAGTCGCAGTGAGAGTTGCCGTTGGGGCCGGCTGGAAGCGTCGGTACCGCCGGCGAATCCGCAAAGTCCCTGCAGCAGATCGGTTTTGTGCAGTTCGCCTCCGAGCCAGGCTATATATACAGACATGAAGCTCAGATCCTAATCACTGAGCAAAGCGCAAAGCCGCAAGGTCGCACCGTGTATTCATGATCAATGTGCACGTCGCTGAGGTGGACGACACGGAAGGGCGTGCGCCCGCGGGACTTGAAGACCTTCGGGTACGCCGGTGGGGGTTTTGGGAAGTGCACGGTGAAGGGCGTGACAGCCTTGGAGGCGCACACGCCCATGAGCGCGTCGCAGAGCTTCTCGGTCGTGGGGCCCGTGGTGTTTATTCGGCGGAGGTCTTGCCCTAGAACCGGACCCGCACCTGCTACGACGCCTGCACAGACGTCCGGAGACGCGGCCTGGGTGGGGTGAGCGCCAGCTCACTCATTGAGAAGACGAAGATAATTACGCCTAGTTGGATGCATATTCCAGTGAGCTGGGTTATGAGAGCGTCGTCCCCAAGTTGCGCGACCGGCTTCAGCGACGTCAGGAGACCGAGACAAGACTGACAATCGACTGCAGCATTTTGGAGCGCAGAACGAATAATGACATCGCTAAGACTTGCACTGACAGCGACAACGGTTGCCACGAGAAAGAAGACCTCAGAGGAAAGAAAACGAAACAGCATCCTTGGCGGTGAACGGTTGGGTAGAAGGAAGGAAAGAAGAGCGCGAGAAAGGCGGTGCAGCAACGTGAGAGGTGAGTGCTATTTGAGAAGGAAAAGTCTAGGATCCATGCGTATGTGGGATTGACGTGGGAGTCGATATGTTCAATTGAGATGCTAGGCTGTGCTCGAGGGTGCTGGCGAGCGTGCCGATGTCAATCGTGTCGTAGGCAACCCCAAACTACTTAGCGGTGTCAGTCTTTGGACATTTTGGTTGTGGTGTTTCACGTGTTTTTTTGGTATTTCCGTGTTCATTCAAATTAACTTTGGTTTTCTAGGATGTGTAGGCAGTGAATCTGGCTGCAGCACTTTCAGGGAGGTCCAACGCCGGGGGGGATTTATTGTCAAAAATCTGATGAAAATTGTCGTGTCGTGTGTTGTGGCATTTTCACCCGTTTTTTCGTGTTGTTTGGTATGGCACACATACTGTCTCAAAAATAAAATGCAACAACATATCACATATCTGGTTTTGAAAGTTTCCGCGTCAATGTATTGGACAGTCGAGCCAAAAAAGCACAATGAGGCGGCTTGTCAGGAGAGAAATGTTCTGTGGACTACACAGTGACGGATGCATCATGCAGTGGAAAGCAGTGAGCGTCACTGCCGCATCAACTTAGACAGAAAAAAGCAATGAATAAATTGACTTGAACGAGAACATAGGTCTGGAGGAACAACGTGGCCCCGCAATCAATTTCTCTCGGCACTGACCACAAGGTGGAGGGAACATAAGGTAGAGGCAAAATTGTTGAAACTGAGTGTGTGAAGCCGAGACTGATGTATTGATGGGAAGTGATGGGGTCCAACTTTTTAAAGTTCCATTATGCTCGAAAGCTATCAAGATGAAGTTGATGCCGATAACCTCCTCCAAGTCCCGGACTCGGAGCAGTAGTTGCTTCTGGCGTTGGGGGTGGGGGCTCTGAGAAAGAGCTGTCGTTAGTGGTGCCTGACTGGGGCCACCGGGCTAGTGCAGAGGAAGACATGGGACTGAAGCTCCGACGTATGTCTATGTTTTCAAGTTATCTGGCAACCGTGAATGCGATTGATTCTGACCAACCACCTTCTCTTCTCCTTAACGCGATATAAGTACTCTATGTCTGATTCTGCATCCACGCTGCTTGCGGCGGTTGCGCTCCCTTCAACTTTATGTGCAATTCCCGTTCTTCTCAAAAAATACTGCGTCGCGCAAACGAGAATCTCCAACGTTAACACTGAACGCGCTCAATTCCGCGGTGAGTGATGTAACCGCACCGGCGAGCCAAGGGGCACCCACAGGATAGAAAAGGCGGTTGAATGAGATCATTAATTACATTTACTTCAGAATACATCGGTTTAGATTCACAGTCCGTGTCCTAACACGCCCCCGACGGGGCCATATCGGCCATCGCTCCGTTCCTCTGCCTCGCCTGCGAGCAATCCGTTATCATGATATCACAGTTAGTAGAAGTACACACCATGTCTTGGCGGTGTATCTCTGTCTGCAGGACAGCGAGCAGAAGGAACATCCGCTCGAGCTCATCGCGCATCTGGTGCGGGAAATACAGGACGGCGTGTTGGCTGTTGTGCATGAGATGCGGGCGGTGCGTCGTGAAGCGCACGGTTGTCCGCGTCGCTGCCCTTAGTCGGGATCGCCTTGGAAGGTGGGTGGGTTAGTCAGTCGTACACGCGCGCGTCTCCAGAAATATAGTAGACCGGTGCGCACCAAAAGCTCCTTGTGTGAGTTGTGATACTTGAACTTGAACGGCCTACCTCCCCAGTTCCACTGCCGCTCTCTACGTGAGAGGATCTCCAATTTCAGACGAAGCTGCTCAGCTGCCGAAGACAAACCACGTACGTGCTAAAGAACCCATTCGAGCGCGACTTGAGCTCGTCCCACTTGCGCTGCACGCCGTTGATCTCGAAGACCTTCTTGTGCCAGTCGATGAACCCAACAAGCCCGCTGGCGGCCGACACGGTGGTGACTTTGCGGCCGCGCCAGCCGTGTGTTGTGGTTGTGGTGTAATGCACGCCGCCGTCGGGACCGACGAGGGAGGTGCGCAGGAGCCGTTTGTCGGCGAACTTTAGTGCGAGGGACATGGCGAAAGATGAAAGATATTGATGAGGTCACTCGTAGAGCGGCGCATCGCACTTATATGAAGGCCAATAGGCCGATGAGTACCGGAGGCGCTTGCTCGTTCTATAGTACACATCGAGTGGAGCGGCTCGGCTGCGCGGCGTGGGGTGCTGTGGGGCGGTGCGTCAATTCTCTCAGACGTCGCAGTTGAAAACGCCTGATGCCAATGAGATTACAAGTTCACCAGAGAGGCTCGCCTGGGCTTAGTCCCAGTGCCGCATTCATCGTCAGGAACAGTTCAAACCACTTTAACAAAAGAATCGAACCAGAGCGCGAAATCTTCCCAAACGAGTCGTCGGTAATTAAAACCAAAACCATGAAGTGGAGTGCAGCTCCGCTATTAAGTTGGCTATGAGAGGCTGTGAGCCTTTTCTGGAGCTGTGGGGCTCACCCCCTGAATTTGGTTATGATTGTTCGGCTCCAGAGTGATGGTTCAATTCATTTAAAGCTCAACCTGCGGATTTCGGTTGTGGTTCCAGTTCAAGATGTGTCCTTGATATCGTTTGCGGTGCGGACCTGTGAATCGTAAAGCGACTCAATCGCGCACTCAAGGCCAGTGGTTCGTTGGAAAGAGATGATGATTATAAGACTTACACTACATGTATTTGGACGGCTCATTTGTCCCACTACCCCACCGACGCGGCGGCAGCCACGCTTGCCTCGTTCATCTACGACGCATCTCATCAGTATCCCCGCCCCAGTCATCAAAGAGTCCAGAACACTTACGTCTTGCCGGTGCATCTCGGTCTGCAGAACGGCCAGCAGTAGGAACATGCGCTCGGTCTCGTCCTGCAGTTGGTGCGGGAAGTAAAGCACAGCGCGCTCGTTGTCGTGCACGAGATGTGGATGGCGCGGCGTGAAGCGCACGGTGTCCGAGTCGCTGCCGACGGTTGGGGTCGCCTTGGATGATGACAGTTAGTCCTCGGTCAACTTCAGAAGCGAATTAAGAATGCGGGCGTACCAAAAGTTCCTTCTCCGAAAAGTTGAATTTGAGCCTGTACGGCCTGTTTCCCCAATTCCATTCCCGCTCCCTGTTATCAAACGATAATCAGCTTGGGGGGTAGCAGGTACGCTCCCAGACGAAAACGCACGTACGTGCTGAGAATCCCCCCCGGGCGCGACTTCAGCTCATCCCATTTCCGTTGCACGCCGTTAATCGAGAACAGCCTCCCCCGCCAGTCGATGGAACCGACAAGCCCGCTTGCGGCGGATACGGTTGTGACTTTGCGCCCGCGGAACCCGCTAGTGGTACTAGTGGTGGTAGTGCTCGGCGCCATCGGGACTGACAAGGGCGGATTTCAGAATATCTTTGTCGGCGAATGTGAACGCGGTGGACATGACTGGCGGTCGAGAAAAGAGGTAAGATATCGATGATTCAAGGTGGGACGCACCCCGCTAGTTATAAGGACGTACTGAATGTCCTTCAATCATTAAAATGAGGTCATCGACGGTGGAGTCGCTATGCGGAGGGTGTGGAGTTGTGCCAATGCATCAAATATGATCCGTCGGTTCCTATATTGATACTTACTTGTTCGTCATCAATATAGGGTATCTGTTACAGACGGCGTCGGTCACCGAGGCTCCTTTGAGTCGACGTCCTTCACGTCTAGGCATTTCCGACATGCTGCCTCTCACATATGTTGAGACCGGCCGCCGGTGACACGTGAGATACACGGCTATCCCGGAAGTCTTCGGAATTCGATGGGTTTTGATGACCGTCGGATTCCAATGGGCCGCTAGTGGTTACCAATGATTTGGCGAATCTTCGGATTCCAATGGGCAGGCTCCTTTGGGTTTCGACGGGCTTTTTGATGATCATTTCGGCTGTTAGGCGCGCTAAAAGGAAGGGAAGCAGAACAAAATATAACGCAAACAGCAAGACTCGAACTTGAGACCGCCTGAGGTTCTTTTGCGCGATCGAGGAAAGACGCTGGGAATGCGTGTTTCATGGCTGAGACAGCTAACAATGGACGGCGGAGATCCAGGCTTCGAGGTTCAACAAAATCCTCGTAGCCACGGTGAGCCGCAGACGATGGAGGTGGAGGAGAAAGAGGCTGAGTGACAGAGCCCGTCACGTTGAGTGACTGACTCGCGAGTGATCGTGTCTCGTGGCGAGTGTTCAGTCAAACCACAATGTAGATTTACTGGAAAGGGCCTGGATCTCGGAATTCTCGTGTTTTGAGAACAAAAACAACGCATCTGTACTGAATCCTCCTCCCAGAATGAGTGGAAAATCCAGCAAAGGAATGGGAGGAGTTGGTGCATCATGCCAGGAAGCCACCGGCCTGTACTAGTGTGAGCAAGTGAAGCACTAGCAAGAAATCTCAAGTGCAACAGGCTAACCAAAACTTTGAATGCGTACAAAATTTGGTACTTCAACTCGAATGGCCAGGGTCTTCTAACTCATTCCGACTTTCTAAAACTTGACCGTCTGTACATTATCTATCCTTGATCTACCCTTCAACTCGCTTTCGCGCACGGAGGACCTGTGGGTAGGGAGCACAAGTCCGATTCCCTTCAAGCTCGAACAGCGAATCGAGCATTTTAGGTTTGAGGTCCGTTAGAAAAAGGATATTATGTTACATTACAATACGTGGGTTTGTTCGCACTACTACGACTACGACGTAGCAACCTCCAGGACAGCTTCGCTTACTTCCTTTTCCTGCAACGACACATTATGAGTATATCTCCCACTCAAAGTTCAAAAAAACCAAGATACTCACATCTTGCCGCTTCATCTCGGTCTGCAGGACGACCATCAGAAGGAACATCCTCTCGATCTCATCCTGCATCTGGTGCGGGAGGTAAATGGCGGCGCGTTCGTTGGCGTGCAGGAGATGCGGGCGGTAGGGCGTGAACCGCACAGTGTCCGCGGTGCTGCCGACGGTTGGGGTCGCCTTTTAGTCGGTTAATCGGGTCTTCGGCTTGCTTCAAAAGCGAATCAAATAACGCCGGCGCACCAAAAGTTCTTTCTGGGAAAGGTTATACATCAGCCTGTACGGCCTACTTCCCCAAGTCCATTCTCGCTCTCTACCACCAAACAACAATTAGGTTGAGGGTACGCTCGTAGGTTGGTACGAAACGCACGAGCTGAGAATCCCCTTCGGTCGCGGACTTGAGTTCGTCCCACTTCCGTTGCACGCTATTGATACCAAACACCTTCTCCCGCCAGTCAATGAGTCCAACAAGCCCGCTTGCGGCGGATACAGTCGTGACCTTGCGACCGAGCAACCCGTCTGTAGTGGTGGTGGTATAATGCACGCCGCCGTCGGGAGCGACGATGGTCGTTTTCAGGAGCTCTTCGGCGACGAACGTTAGCGCGGTTGGCATGGCCCTCAGGAAAAGAAATGGTCAAGGACGGGACGGGCACAACGCTCCACTTATAAAGAACCTGCCGTGGTTGTGATCGATCTCCCGCATGTTCTGGCGAGAAGAAAACAGCTTCAAGGAATTATGAATCAGGTTATGTGATGCCAAGAAGGGTGGAGCCACATATGATCGTCCTGCCGCTGTGGAGTCGTGTGCGATGCATCAATTCAAACATCGGGACTGAAATGCTACCGCCGCACCTGCATAGCATGGAACCATCCCAGCACGGTCCCGTAATCTCCGAATATAAGCAGAGTTCGTGGTGGGCCTCTTGCATATGAAGTCGGAGGCTGGCGACCAAGGGCAGTGGATTACTGAATTTCTAAGACGCCTCGAAGGTCTGTTTGGATTTAGAGATGCTTTGATTTGTGCCCTGTCTTGAATCGAGTTCCACACCATGGAAGTCTGCGCGTACGTGTAAGGACGTATCGCCGAATTAAAAAAGAACAGTTGGGAGTCCGGTTGAATAGTATCGCTGGGAACGGCTAACAATCAGCGACAGTGTGAAAGTTCGAGGTTTAGAAAAATCCCGATCCAGTCGCAGACAAACTGGTCCACAATCAAGACGAGACCACGCACGTCAGCTTCGGAGTGGGACGGGTCAACGACATTCGCCATGTAGGACGATAGTGTAGTCAGAATCTGGGAGTGGTTTGTCGGGTGCAGCAATTCACTCAATCATCCGTTGAATTCGAATGAATAACAAAAGGCCTGGCGTGTAGAGAGCAAGAATAAATTCCGATCCCGTCCAAAAGAACGGCGATAGGATGAAGATGGTGGGTTGTTCAGATGCTGGGGCATGGTTGATGGGCGGACAACAAGAGAGGGACAAGCTACGCTCGTCCAATGTTCAGAGACAGGCGTGGAACTCGGAAAGCCAGGGGGAAGCAATAGATTGGATCGTAACGCACAACACGATGTAGATGAGAAAGGTGATAGCCGGCGAACATGCAAGCCTGATATCTGATAAGGAAGGGGATATTAGTTCGCTGCATCATGAACAGAGCGCCAGTACGTGCCCTCGGGCGAAGAAAGAGTTAGAAAGAATCTTAAAGGACTGCAGCTCACATCATTTCTTGGCCGCTTCGATTGCATCGCCGTTCTTGCACGCAATGATCTTTATTCGCGGCGTCGTGACCATCTCGTTTCCCTCCATCTTGAACGTAGCGTTCTTGATGATGAACGTCCACACGTCGTCACAGTTACGGTAGGTATCCAAGTGGCCCTAGTAGCATACAGTATTAACGCTGCCGGACCGCGAGCATGGAGCAAGAGGCGCACTTTCATCGTTACCTTCGCCTTGACCTGCTTGACCATTGTGTCGGCTAGGGACTTGTCGAACTGCGGGCAATGCGTCAGCCATTGCAACCCTGCGACACACCGGAAGACATTATACTTGCTGAAGAACTTTCATGGCCAACTGTGGGGTTATGGCTCCGCTTGTGATGAGCTCGTCCAACGAGTCGGTCAAGGCCATTCCGATGCTAATTCAAGGGATCAACGCCTGGACAGGGGCGAGCGAGTGCAGAATATACGAGGAGCCGCGATAGAACTCGTAGTACGCCGAGGCCATGGTGGGGTGCAGAGAGCGAGATGGTGGTGGCAAGAGGAGAAGGAAGCTGAGTCAGACACTGATGTGGGTCCACGATCAGGTGACCTACGCGTCGCTGGTCGCGTCGAAAGATTTGCTCCGAAGGACGATTGTATTTTGTTTGCTATGAGACCGAAAATTTGCCTTCTCTGAGAATTGAGGGACAACAACTCGGGTCGACTTTCCCATCGATGATGATTCCGCGCCTTGAAGAATATATATTTTCGATTCACCGCAGAAGTTCTCAGAAAATGGTTTCTCAATGATAAGTATTGCGATGAACGATTGCAGTGATCCAACACAGTACAACAACGATATTCCGCAAACCCAGTGACGCATGCGCTCGCTGGAAGGACGTAAAGCGCCCACAACAGCCATCACGATGTCCATCACCCCCTAGCCAAACAACACCCTCCTCTCACTTCCACCGTCTCACTCATCCCTTCCCCGACTCACGCGCCAGTCGCACCGCCCGGGCTTTGCACCGCCGCGCAATGTCTATACCCCTTTTCACTATACTCACTTCGCTGCTTAGGCTCGTAACCAGCCTGCCTACGGTGTTCTAACAAGGCAAGCTTGTTGCCGTAGGCAGGCTGGTACTTCTCGGAGCCGCCAAAAGGGCTGTCGCGGAGTTTGAAATTCAAGTGACCTTTTAAAAATCTTACTCATTTTGTGCTCAATTTTGTAGCTTATTTTTTGATTGAAGCGGGGAAAATGAATGAAAATTGTATCCCTCCAATTTTGCCTCCTTACATTTTGTATTTGTGGGACAGAACACCGTAAAACTTGAGGGTAGTTTTAGTGGCAATCAACTTCGGACCGTGATCTCCGGAATTGCCGCAGCTCATTGCATCATTGCGTCATCGGCCTCACTAACTTAATTTCAAACTCCGCCCCAGCTCGATTGACACATCCGAGAAGTACCAGTCTGCCTACGGCAACAAGCCCGCCTTGTTAGAACGGCGTAGGCAGACTGGTTACGAGTCTATTCGCTGCTTTTTCCGCCTCACTTCTGCGCATAAGTACTGTACTTTTTCATTCGAATCGTCAGTCACGTGTCACGCACCCCTCTGTCGATCACGAAATTTGGTCGGGGTCACGCGTCACCAGGGCCTTTGTCGAACCTTCAAGCGGTCACATAGGCCTCCAAACCGCCTAAAAACTGCAAAAAAGACAAAATTTTCAGTTCAAATGCCGAATTTCTCGGGGTGTCACACAGAATTTCGGCGGCTGCCGAAATGTCGAATAGGTAAAATGAGTCACGTGTCACACCCCCTGTCGATTTGAACGAAAAAGTACAGTACTGCCGTTCTTCCGCAAAGATCTTAATTGTTCCGTACATCGCCTTGTACTCCTCTCATGTGTCTTGTTTTCGACTGAGTCTCATTCCATTTCACTTCTACTCCACTCACTCCTCTTTATTTCTATATAAATACTCGCCGTCTCGCCTACGTGTAAGCCTACGACTACGCTCCCACCATCGCTCTACGTCTGCGTTCTCGCGCTCGCGTCGTTTCCCGCTTCGTCCCCCGCCCTCTCTTCACCCCCTGTTCAGCTGCTTGGTGGCTTGACATCAGACCAGAGCATTTTGCAGCGCTCGCTTCTATTCCTCCCTTCCTCCCTTGCACTAGCTCATCTTCCTTGGTGTTAGTTCGCGCTCGGACGGTCGGTAGGCCTGTCACCAGCGAGCCTGAATCTATCTAAATCTAGTTGGTGGTGGCGGTGGTGAACGGGCCCGGGTCCTGGAACATGAATCAGGTCAGTGTTGCAGACGAGAAAGAACGAGAAAGAAAGACAACTGATGTGGCAAGACCGACGCACTGGTTGGCAATGTCGAAGCAACTGGTTGGCAATGTCGAAGACGGAGTAGAAGCGCTCGAGGAATGCATAGCCGTTGATGAAGTCGAGGCCCTCGCCGCATTTGGAGCCCCCAGTCGCAATGAGGTAGATGCTGTTCGCGGAGCCGCCAATTGAGGTGTTCAGGGAACGGGACCGGGTCTGGGCGCTGGGGGTCAGGGCGTAGATGACACTACCTGGTTGAAATCAGTAGGTCGAAGCAGCACGGAAAGACACACTGATAACGAAGTTGAGGTAGCCGTGATTCTCAGCAGACCGGTGTTTGCGTCGACAACACCGCCGGTGGCACTCTTGTACTTGGTGAGGTCCTGACTCAGAGTCAGCAAAATCGATCGCAGCAGAAAGATTTTTAAGAAGACCATTAGTGGCGAGGCACCCGGTGCTGTCAGTTCCACCGAATACGAGCGAGCCGTGAACATCATTGTCGGTGGTGATGGCTAGAAGGAAATGCCGACAACATTATCGCTGCGCCCACGCACACATTCGAGTTGAACAACGTCAAACACCGTGTCTTCACTCTGCCGGCAAAAGAGCCACTACATTGCAGTGTCGAGGCGGTGGCATACATGTATTATTGGATGAGGTGGATACTAGACTAAGATTAGAGCTCTGTGAGTTCCGCTCGAATCTGATGAACTTATTTCTGATCCGTGCTACTGACTTCGTTGCGGATGCAGAGCCCTGCTAACTGCGTAGTAACCTAGTAGCCGTGTAGATACTTTGATTTCGAATGCGAGGTGCAGTGCGTGGGTGTGTGAAGCTGGGTGTCGGGCTGGAAAGGCTCAGCTAACCAAGCTGTAACTCAGACATGTCTTCCTCAACACTTCCTTCTGGGCTCGATACAACATCATTACTGCCACGGGAGGACATTTCCTCGTAGTATGCTGGCTGAGACTGGCTGGGGATGGGCTCGGTACACTTCCCGAGGGGTCCCTCAATGAAATCTGTCGTTGCTGTCGCCGTCGCCCCACCGAGAGGCCGACGAGAACGATGACTGCAAGCTTAACATCCATGTAGCACGAACAAGTTGATAATTCCTCGATGTATGCAGCATTGGTCGGATAAAGCACAGCGAACTGTTTGGCTTGCAGGACCAGGATGCTTGGGACGGGTCAACGGGCCTGCGCTGGCCCAAAGGGCGGTGCTTGGGTTGATGCTTTCACCGGGGAACGCGTATGAGCGTGGCGTGCGCAGCTGCGATGCAAGGGTATATGTGTCTGTGAATTTGTATCCGAGGAGCTGTCTGGGGACTGTGAGCGATTGGCTGGCACGGGCCCGGGGATGATTTAGAGTCGAGTGGAGAGAAGCTCGGCAAGGCGCTCTAACACAATACGAGGTTTTAGATTCCAACCCGACGGCGGGGTGTAAGACAGGAGTATCACGAGGGATCATTTCGATAGGGGCCTGGTGAATGAGAGGGAGTTGAAAGAAAGGTTGCCCCATTCCTTGTCGAGAGTGTCATAGATGAAAGGATTTACACCGATTTACATAGCAGGAGTTATCGACATCTTACACACAGTTTTTCTACCAATCAGTTTGGCCCGGCGACGACCACCGGGGGGGCACGCCAAACTAAGAAAGACCATCAAGGCAGTAAGATCCACACCAATGGGATCGCCAACATCGGCGTGGAACTGCTGGATATGACAATGCTAGCGCAGGACTTAATAAAGTCTGGAGGAGTCACAGGTGGCTCAAGGAAGTCAATCACGTCAAATGAGCATTGCACAGAAGAAAAACGGTATTGGACATGGCAAACGAGAAACAGATCTGTGATACGGATTGACATCTATGGAGAGATGGCCGAGACTCACGACAGTTGTATCAGAACGAGGACTGATATTATTACGGTAACATTCACGCTGTTTCAGGCCAGGATCAATGGAAGGCAGTTGATGGCAAGGGCGCCGCCCCACTCTTTGTCCGGGGCGTCGCAGTTGACTACGTTCCCCCCGCTGCCACAGGACGAGATACATAAGTCCCCAACATGTTACAGCGAATCTCAGGACTAACCAGTTGTTTCCGGTGACAGTGAGGGGCGAGCAGCCCAAGCCAACATCGACACCCAGGCCAGAGATCTGGAGGCCAAAGAAGTGAGCGACTGCAGTTGCGCCGGGGGTGCTGGATGGGACGACGACGTTGCAGCACTGCCACGATGTCGGGGCGATATTATGGGTATCGTGTCCGGCACAGCGGCAGCCATGGCCTGTCCGGGCATTCAGTCGCTGCAAGGCACTAGGAAGAGAGGACCTACAATGAGCACAGATGTTAGAGCGACCGAGAGTTTGTAGAAGACCATTCTTTGGACGAGGTATGCCAAGGGAGGGAAGAATAATTTTTTTTATACAGTCGCTGCTTAAGAAACCTCACAATTAAGTTGCGCGATTCGCCAAGAACAGGAAAGAGAGAGCACAGGATTCGACATGCAACAGAATGAGGGCTGATCTGTGATACGTAGACAAATTTGACGTGTCACATGTCGACGCTGAATGCCTGGCGGACGGGGCTTGCCTGTTTCTCGCTCCTTGTCTCACTCCCTCTCTTCCTTTTTGGATTCCCACTCGATTCCCACCGTGTATTGCCTAGAGTTTTTGTCCCCCTTTCCATTCGAAATCTAGGTCCAAATCAGTGACAATGGACATACGCCCACCTTGATACTACTGTTACGGTAGGCGAGACGGTTTTGGTTCGATTTCAGGTGACAGCGACAGCGTTTATTCCGCCCGCCATGTCAATGTTGATGTTGAAAACCACAATGGAAGTAGAACACACGTTGAAGTGATTTGAACCCACTTTACAATATGGAGGATGGAAACACAGGTATGTACTTTCATTCCGCATAGCCGATTGACACCGACAAATGACAGGCTTGGTATGCCTTTGGACCAATGTAATGTCGCAAATGCTCATCATTGCAAGACATAGCGGTAAAAAGGTATAAAACTGGCATCACGTCGAAAACGTCGGGGGTGCGATCCGACGGCGACCCTTCAACGCCCACTGTGGTCGGCAAACCCCCTGAAATTCCGGGAACCAGTACCTGAATTCCACAATTTAGGACGAAACATGGTGGAATAGTTTTCAGGTACTTTCCAATTCATGTACGCAATTCACGTACTTGTATTATTTCAATTGAAGTCAATGAATTTCACAGTAAATCATTGCTGAACCTTTAGGTTTGGCTACCCAGAGGAACTTGGGCTTAGTTCTCTTTTGCTACATGTACAAACAAAGTTAGTCACACAACATTGGTCATGACGAAATAAAATTGAAAGAAAATGCGACAAGGCCTAGAAATAAATCCAAATGCAAGGGTATGTTTTCCAACTTCTTACCTGCCTGAATCCTCTTACGCGACCCGTTTCATCGCCTGAAACCAAAGATATGCTCTGATTTCGATTTTGGGGTGTTAGTCATTTCTGCTTTGTGTTCGGCCCAGTATCCGGGCACGGAGAATATTAATCCCCGGGATCAATCAACACATCCTGATCTTGCCAGTGCACTAGGGCATCAAACCATTCCGTATTTTTACGGAAATACGGCACGTAAAAACGGTTACGTCCCCGTACCGTCGGTGAGTTTAGTTCTTACCTGAACGTTACGGTGATGGTACGGGTTCAGCCCTAAACGGGTCCCCGTAACCGGCCGTTTACGCGTAAAATACGGGTAGGCCAAGTGCGCAGCGAAATTAACTTGCCGAAGGTGCCGGGACAATGCCGGATCGCCTTTATGTCCGGAGACAGCAGTTCCGCGCATCCGCGACTGGAAAACCCCTTGCCGATGCGTTTTCAACAATGATGTCGCTGGCGGCCCGTCGTTTGAAACCAAATTTGCACCGCCCATCAGACCAAATTAGGGCTGTTTTGCATCTCTTGCTAGATTTCGGCCGTGTAGACGTTGAAAGTCCCTCACGGCTGCTCCAACCTCCATTCAGAAAAGAGGTGTGTTTCAGCGGAGTTTGGTCACGACTTACCATCACTGTAAAATACGCCGTAATGGATGATGGGTCCCGTCCCTTCCCCGGCGCTAATGTACGGCTTTGGCCGTGGCGTAACAAAAATATGGCCTAATTCATATGCTCATGCACATATTACAGACAGTTTGATGTCCTACAGCGCACACAAAGAGTCTTTGCTTTGACTTTGCTTCCTCCTCCATGTCCTCCCTGGCTACCTTCCAGAGACCGAGAGTGTCAGCACACTCTGTCCTGACAATGTCACGGCAATCGTGCACCTGCACATCAAGGAGCTGGCGAGGTTTGTCTGGATGAAAGCAATGCACAGATCAAAAGTAGAGATGAATCGGTTAATTTATAGTTTTTTTTGTGAGGAAATTTTCTAACCCCCATGTTTTACAAATATTTGCTTTCAGAATGTGTAGAATCACACCTTTCTTTTTTGGCCACAGTTATCTAAAGCAACTTTATCTAAGCACCTTTGGTGCCTATCCACCAATTGTTTTGGGTCGTAGAATTTACTCTTCAAATTGAACCTAAAGGTTCAGCACCCGCCTCGAAGAGGCCCAATCCCAAGTCATACTGAACATGTTCAGGCAATTGAATGCTGAATTCAACAGAGAAGATTACTGGTATATTAACTCAATCAACCTCCTCCTCTGACACGCCCATCGCGTCTTGCTGTTCACAGAGCGTCCAGCGGCGTGGTCCGCGCCCTGGGGCTGGTACAGTCACGACGAAAATTGAAGTTGGTTACAAACTGCCTCCGCCGGCTTTCCAAATTGGGAAAGCTGTGCTCGGCGAGGTTTCGGCAAAGCCAAACCTGCCGTGATGTGCCGAACGAGGCTGAAAGCGCCAAGTCCACAATATTGATATTGCAGTATAAGCTAAGTACAAAGCTACAAGATGTATAGAATACAATGAATACAAAGCTATAAGATTAATACACAGCTATAGGATGAATATAATGTTATTACTTGTACTCGAGTCGGGCAGTACATCACGGCGGGTGTCTGCTGTGGTCACCGATGGTGGCAGTGAGGTCCCAAGGGCGAGGAAAACGGCAAGCGCCTCGTTGCGCGCTTCTTGCAAGAGCGTTGGCGATGGGGGGCAGTGACGTCAGCGCAGCAAGACGAGCGGCAGATTCTTCCTGTCTGGCCAGGCGTTCATGTGGAAGCTCCCTGTCGCAGGGGCGAGGCGCTGGAAAGGCGATGCTCTCATGACGACAGCGAGGCACTGCTTCTTTGAGGCCGGCGGCGGGGAGCTGGCGAGAGATGGTGGCCAAGGGGGTGGGTGCGAGCGCTCGTGGATCCAACACCAGATTGGCACTTGCAGGGAGCAGGGAGGCAGCAGGTGCAGGCTGGTTCTGGGCAGGGCATCCTGTGCATTGACATCCATTGTGTGGTGGTTGTGGAATAGAGGCGTTGCAGAGGGTATCGCGGGGGGTGCTGTGGTCGGTGGAAGGAGGAAGAGAAAGGGAGGACACTTGTTTGGCACATGCCTCACTGGCAGCTTAGCTTCAGGTTTGAAGCTCCGCAGGGAAGCCGTCAGCAGGGGGGGGTGCCCTTCCCAAAAATGATCAGGGGCGGAGACAGTTTGCCTCGAGTGGAAAATTGTTGCCCATACCTAAAAAGGAAATTTTGTGATGGCTCACAATAAATGAGGCGTGGACAAATTACTAGCTAATGCTTGGGCAGAGGGGTATTCAGATATTGTATATGAGCCAAAATACCACTCGTTTTGGCATGCACTTGGCCTTGGATGCACAGTTATATGGATCATCAGGTGACTACCAAATCCCAGCAGAGGAGCAATTTCTGGTATTTAGTGCACCAAAGTAGCATATGTTATGAATCAGATACAACATCTGGCTAATATTCTAGCTCAGAACCCGCTAGTGGTTGGTCCACAGTGTGTTTTTTATGAGCCATCACAAAATTCCCTTTTTGCCATGACTGTATCTCAAGACGCGCCTACAAACATACAGAAATGCACGCTTAGATGTCACGGAAGGGCTTTAGTAACTCGTTGGCAAACTCCGCGTGGCAGGTTAGAATCCTAGATTCTCAGTGTCTCAACTCTCGCTCGACTCTCTAGCCAGATGCTCTGGCACTTCAGCTATTCCTCGTTCTTGCCCTCGGTTATCAACCGAAAGCGCGCCGGGTTTTAATTTCAAGTTGTGCCGTCTATTCTGTGAAGGTACCGACCACACGTCTGTGCTGATTCTCTCTACGGTAATATCCTTCTTCACCATTGTGCTCACGTTCAAGATTCAAGTCCCTCCCAGTTCTCAGTCCTCAAGCTCCCGGTGGGTCTTTCGTCCTTGTTTGGTGGGTATATGGCCTCCTTGTGACTCCATGTCCTGCTCGGAAAGCGGTATATGTCCTCGCCAGCGCCTATGGTTGGAACCCCCCGCGCATACTCCTGCTGTGGCAATTTTTCGTGCCACTCGCAGGTGACTCCCTCTCCCTCCCCTCACACACGGTTACGACAGCCACTTGCCTTCGCACTCGAACTCCGGCAACTCTGACTTCCAGCCGCGTCTAATTCAAGTTCTCTAACTACGAGAGGTCTCCTCAACCCCTCCGACTCATCTCTTGGTGCACCGGGCCTTCTGGAATTGGGCGTATCATACATAATTCACAATGTGCGTATGTAGAGTGTCAGCGTCCGGTCCAAATCATGTCGGAACTCACACCAAGACACCCGCTAGATCGTCGCCTTATCTTTGTTTTGTCCATCTTCTGATTCCCGCTGCCGTCCGGCCAGCTCGAGAGAAGTTACTTAATCCTCGACCGAAATCTGAACATGCCCAATCTCAATTCTACACGCGTCACATGCTTGCAACCGATTTCCGGGTCGCGTTCTGCTGGCTCTCTTAAACTTCGGATCATCCTCAAGGCAACAGTAATCGCTCGTGTCCGAGGCAGGGTGGCTTTAGGTTCGGCTTCGCCATCGTGCTCATGTTCAACATTCAAGTCTCTCCAAGAAGTCCTCAAATTGACGGTAGTTCTTTCGGCCTCATTCGGAAGAGGTTTTTACAGACACATCTTTACCTCTCTAACTCCCACAGTCGCTCAACGACTTGTTATATCGGCGGTGGATATCGCGCCTCGCCGCGCCAAGGCGACATTGTTTGTTTTGTTCCTGGGAACTCAAAACGACAACTGGCTAGTTTACAGACAACAAACTAGTGCTACCCGAAATATCTACTGCAAGCTGAAGACGGGGAGGCACATCTGAGACAGAACCCCTATTGTCCGCTTAACATCCCAAAGGACTCGAAAAATGAGTAGCTCCGATATCGTACCGTGTAAGTACGCTGTGAAAGAAGACCATGAACATTGATCTCGGAGATGTTGTGCGTTTCCAGTGCATGCCGGACATCAGACTTTTGACAGATAGCTTGTGAGCTTGTACAAGGCCAAACAAGCTCGAACAAGCTCGAAAAAGCTCTCAAGCTGACAAGCCCACAAACCAAGTCTGAAATCTCACAAGGTCCCTAGTTCGACTCTCAACGGCACCATATTTTTTTGGGAAATAAAAATCGGTGATCATTTCTGAGTATGGCAAACCTTTTAGGATGTGAAGGAACGGTGCTGCAGATATTTTGGAGAGCTTGATCTTTCCTCATTAGCAGGGAATTCTCGACGCTTTGACCTTGTGAGCTTGTCCACAAGCGGACAAGGCCAAACAAGCCACAAGTTATTTGTCAAAAGGCTGATGGAAGGTCCTCCGACTCGGAAAACAGGTCCGAAAAGAGAATTAAGGCTGTCGAGGTATGCCGGGTATCTTTTCAGACCGCCTTGGGAATTGGATCAGGGATGGAATGTTCTGGAGGAGTAGACAGCATTCTCTTCTTGACTTCTTCAGAATCCTCAAGATATCTCATAAATTACAGATGTTTCTTTGTTTGACAACTTACCTCAACATGCCGCATGAAACAGTGTGACTTGGATATATGATACCTTGCCAATCTGGTTGATAAAAGAATGAGACATAGTGCTGTTGACGAACAGACCACACTGAGTAAATAGATAAATATAATTTGAGCATATCCGGGCCATGTAAATATGCAAAAGAGGCATACAACAAAGGTATTTAGCATGGGATTGGAACATGGACAACACTTTCTTCTCTTTCAATGTCAGATGATTCTCTGTTCAACAACTGATCAGGTGCATTTACAGTGGCAAGTTCCGGTTTAGCAGCTGAGAGCCTTGCATCAATTCGAGTTACCTCATTGGACTGTAGTGACTGCTTGAACAGTGCCCGGGCTGTTGTCCAGAGAAATATTGCCTTTGAGCCATCTCCTTGTTCATTTGCTAGATCTCCAAGACGGATCATGCACTGTGCTCGAGTGCAATGTATGTCCATGCGAGTAAGTCCCTCAAGTGCCACTATAGAGATTGCTTGCTGTATTTCCACCCTCAATGGCAATTAACACATCTCCCAAAAAGAGAAGGGCTTTGTGAAATGCTAATTTGTTCCTGGATTTGCAGGCATGGCTCAAGTATATCACTGGCCATCTGGATTGCCATTCAGAACTTGGCCAAGACTCAATATCAGCCAGTCTTTCGAAACAGAATGATTCAACTGCACTGTCTGTTCCCCTACATGAGTGGAGGCACTCAAGGAATTTGATCTTTGCCGAGTCAAACTGCTCTTCTCTGAGTTCCATATCAGCCTGAAACATCTTTGAGTAGATCGTCCCTGTGGGAGACATATGATGGCAAAAAATTTCTTTTGCTTGGTTCAACTGGTGGTATAATACACCCCCTGTATTGCCACACACTATGTCAGTGTGTGCTATACAGAGGAGTGATATTGCATAAGAAAGAGCATTTTCATCGGCAGAGTTAGTTTTAGTCATCCGAATGTGAATCTTTCTCGCCTGAGCATATTCGGATTTCAGAAGATGGACCTCTGCCAGGCCTGTTTCAATTTGATGGTCCAGGAACATACGAAGCGGCCACGATTAATCGTGGCCCCAATTTTTCGTGAGGCCTGATTAAATCCGGGCCCCAATTCTTGGGGCCGCTATTTCGAGGTTTAATCCTACTTTAATCCTGTCACATATGTGCAATACAATATATTTTACCCAGATGGTAGATTAATCCTAGATGCGATTAATCGCAGGCGGGTCCGATTATCTGGCTGCCGATTAATCCGTGCACACTTGCGATTAATCTTGAGATAACACCAGTTGCAATACCTATCTAATAATCCTGCCCCAATTAATCCTAATGCACCATTAATTCTAATGTCATTAGGCGGATTAATCTTACCCCGATTGATTCGAAGGTGCGGCGCACGTAAATCCTGGGTTAAACTTACGCCTACCACAATTAATCGAGGAATAATCCCGGTTGCCCTTCACGATGGGGAAGACGCGAAACTATGGGCTGTACAGGTGGCACTGTCAGCTACAAGCAAGTTCCTGGCGCAGCACACAGACCTGAATATATATTAGTGGACAAGGAGAGGGACACGCACACAGGAAGAGGCCACCAACCGCACTGAGGGTTGTTTCACCATATCCAAACCCCACTCCGGGTCCTCTGTGTCCCCCTTGTATTTCCATTTGCCACCTACAGGTGCAATCCAAGCATTGACAGAGTGAAAGCTGAAAGCGGTCTTCAGAGAATAGACTCACTCTTGAGGGCTCAAGAGAAGCTGGTTGCCACCTTGCCACCAAGAAAGAAAAAAAGAGAAAAGAACCTAGTTTTTGAGGATGGGTGGCCACTTGAACAAATTGGAAATGGGGGGAGACACCCAGCAAGCCATTCGACCGGGCAAAGAAGTGGGTGTTGAAGCAAAGTGATATTTGAAGAGAAATCTTGCGGGGAAGATGGCGGAGCAAAGAAAAGCGGACTCGTTTGCAAATGTTTGTGATTCTTCTATTGTTCGTTCAAGTTCATTCATTGTCATTCGGAGTTTGAATGACTTGGCAGCTGCTGCGTCCTTCTTGCTTCCTTCCATGCCTCATCTACTCCTACATTTTCAATTCCTGCCCTGTCTCCTATTCCTGAAACCACCTCTGAACTTCTCAAGAAGACACAACGACTTCAGGGGAAACCTCTGACTCACCTGTTGCCCTGAAGTTCCCGCAGAAAATATGGGTGGCATATGGGTGGCATAAGCTTGGATAGGGGGAGTCCATTCCATCCACCTGTTTCGCTATCTAACACCAGCATACCCACCTTTCTCGGAGCTCATGCAGGACTCAACACCGCTAACTCCAGGGTGAGTTGACACTTATTCATTTATTCTGCCCAGCGGCCCTGATTACAACTTCCTCTGTATAATCGACACCCAGATTAATTGAGGATTAAATCAATACCAAAATTATTTAGCAGTAAGCCATTCAATGTCAGGGAGCTCAAACCTGATTAATCCCTGCGACTCCAGATTAATCGGCAGAAGATCAATGTTTAATCACATTGCAGGATTAAACACAGCCTCTTGGAGTATCGAATGGTACGGGTTCTGCGGTGGCTTTGGAGATTTAATCTCACGGCTGGTTACATTGTTGAGATTAATTCTATGTACCCACCATGGGATTAATCTATGTTGCTACAGGGAATTGATTGTGGCTTCGAGATTTAATCACAGAGATGGTTGGGGTGTCTAGATTAATCCTACATACATACAGCTTGTACTACTACAAGATTAATTGAGAAAGAATAGCGGCCCCAAAAATTGGGCTCAGGATTTAATCAGGCCCTCACGGCGATTTGGGGGCAGGATTAATCTGCCGAACTGATATCACTGGGTCCAGAGTCCCCCCTACCAGTCCACAAATACCAATGATATCTCTGCCTCTCTGCAGTTGGTCTATGCTCTGCTGGAAGTTCCCTAGAGACATGGAGCACATAGCCCCAGTCCAAAGGCCTTTCGCTGCCTGATACAAATTTGTGGCCAATTTTGATAGCCTCTCTGACTCAGTCACATATAGCTGGGCAGAGAGGTAGTTACCATTACCCCATTTGAGCAAGGCCATGCTCTGCAACACATTACAGCACTGATCACTGTCTCCACACAACTTTGCCAGTCCTAATGCCTTTTGATAAAATTGCATAGCTTGAGCCGAATCCAATCTACAGGTATAGAAGTGGTCTCCTGCTGCCTTGTGGAGTTTAGCTGACATTTACGGTCAGATAGGACATGGCTTGAAGAGAGAAAGGGACTCACACTCGAGAAGAGGATCATTGACATGTTCTAGGCACAATATTGCCTGGGCTAGTAACTCCTCTAGCATGCTATATGGGTAATGTGTGTCTGACTTTAAAATCTCTGCAACAAACTGTATTTTTTGGCTATGACACAGCCTAGGCAAAATGGATCGGATGTAGTCCATGAGAATTTTGTAGAACCACGTCCGGTGACCCGATAAAACGAGTTCAGTGATAATGTGCAGTCAATTGTATCTGCATGAACCTGTCAGATAAACCCTATCGTAAGACTTCTTGCAAATTTGCAAGATTCAGATTAACTTGGTTGACCACAGGGCATAGCTGCTCTCCATAATGTTGCTTGTATAGCTCCAAAAGTGCATAAAAGTGGTTGTGAATACACTGTACAAGGAGCCCAGATGGAGGCAGAAATTGCCAAATATGTTCTCTGACAGGCACCAGTGACCAAAGTCGCTTGTTTCCATCCTGATATGCCAGTGATGTAGCAAGTAATGCAATCTTGCAGCTAAGAATGTTGTGAATTGGAAGATTGATTTGGACCAGTTCAGCATCAGAGAGTCCATCAGGGAGAATTGTGAGGGGGCTCAATAGTGCCTTGCTGTCTGATGTGATTCAGGAACTTGAAAGAGAAAGACCAATAGATGCATCCAGATTTGACTTTCGGTCATAGCTGATCGAAAGCAGGGAGGTTTTCTCATTTCCCATCTGGCTAACATATTTTTCAGCCCCTCATAGTCAACCAGATGAGCAATAAGATCCACTGCTAGAGGCAGATTATCTGTCAATTTGAGGAGCTGGTTTATGTCCTCAATCTCATAGACATTATCTGTAGTATCTGTCAAGGTTTGTTGTGCAGCCTGGTCTGACAAAGGTTGCAGTGGTAATAAAAATGGATGTGTCCAGTAAACTTTGGCTGGCCTCTCTGCACCTCACATTGTAATCAGTCAGCCATTAGCAAAAGAAATTGAATGTGTTGTGGGCTGTACTATCAGTGTTAGATGTTGGATGTCTGTGAGTTGGGAAAGGAATTCCTCAACAGCACCTCGGGACTGGATTGGTTCCTACACTGTTTCCAAATTGTCCAAAACCAGAAGGGAAGGTGCACTTCTAGACAAATACTATGCAATAGGTTTGGTGAGATCTTTGCCTGGACTCAGCCCAAGATGAAGTCCAATGAGTGCAGCAAGTTCAATGCTAGTAGTTGCAGATTCTGCACTGACAAAGAATCTGTGTTCAAATTTGGCCAATATGTCCTGGTGGTGTAGGACCTCTCTTGCAAGGCTTGTCTTTTCCATTCCACCGCCTCCGAGGATAGCTATTCTGGCAGATTGCCTGCTGAGCATTCTAATAATATCTTCCAGTTCTGATTCACAGCCGTAGAAGATCTTGGGCCTCGAGGGCAGAAGGGAGAATGAATTTGAGCTTGGGACATGTTAAAAAAGGCAAGTTATACAACAGATATTCACCTATTTTGTGAATCACTTGCACCCAGATAAACCTGGGCCCGGATCATTTAGGATCGAAAGATATTCACAGTGTACATATTGATGACCCATCAGAGCTTCTGCCCATTAGAAAAGCACTGGACAACAATCCTGGTAAAGGGTTGCCATGAGAAGTCGCTAATGGAGCAACCGTGGAAAGTGCCCAACCATCCTGGAAACAGATTGGGGCTACTACACATCCCTGACTAAGGGTGCACTATGAGGGATTATCCTTTTGAACAAGAGGGCTCACCCCTTGACATCATCTGGTATCTTCAGGACTGCCAAGGAAAGGTGGGACTCGATCAATCTGTTGATTGACTAAGAAACCATACTCAGGTACTGAGAGATGACAGCGATCACAGTTTTCAGACAAATCAATTGAACGGTACAAGGAGGAACTGAGGTGGATGGATAGTTACTGAGGCGGGTAACGGCGAGCCAGTGAGGAAGTCGGCTAAATTAACACATCAACTATATCCCATCACAATTGTTCTAAGCAATGCAGATCTTTACTCATCACAATGTTCAGCTCGTTGATGATTCTTACAAATTTGTCCTGTTTGACTAATCCTTGATATCCGACAGGAGTTCTTTTGCTAGCTGTCATACCACCAGTCATATACCCTGGACCCTGCCTCGTGTTTGTATCTGTCTTGTTTGTATCTAGATTCCTGTGAAGTATTTAGGTGGATAGTTATGGGAAGGAAGCCAGTGAATTGTACCCCACCTGTTGGATGTGAAGCTACTAGGCTTTCACGCTTAACTGGTAGAGTAGTAATTCATTCGGAGACACCCAGAAGCTATACCAAGTTTCATTTGTATCCCTCGAAATATTATCTGTGTTGGATTTGGATCTTTATAAACTATGTGTGGACATTTTGGATAAACGGAACGGACATGTGGGTCGTAAGGAAATGGATCGGACTTCACAATTGGTGCATAATCTTGCAAAGATCAGCAACTGCGGATACTATTAAGAATCGGAATTTCATAAGAATCACTTGTGTTTCGCATCAGAGCACGATCTCCAAACCCAGACCCACATCACACAAAACCGTTGAACTTAAAATCTCGTCTGACTATCTACGATGTGATTGCGCCTAGAACAGTATTGAGCAATTTATCTATACAACTTGTGGACCTATAAGTCTTGCTTTCAATAAAAGAGAACTGAAAGTTCAAATTGCCACAATCTAGACTGGATTGGAACCCCGAACTTGCATGAGGATTATAGTGTTTTGGAGCTGATATATTACATCTCGAACTGCATATTAAATTACAAGGTTTAGTTTGTGGGTATTTCATCGCTAGACCCGTAGTTACCGTTCCAGTGCAACAGGCACACTGGAAACATCTGAACCCGCTAAGTTAGTGTCTTCTGTATCTATGGCATTTGATGCTCATTAACTCTTCACCAATGTTATCAGGGGGGATGCAGCCACATTGAAGAGCTAAGCTACAGCCTTTTGCTTCTTCATTCATTCATAGCTCTAGTAGACCCCAACCTTCTATCTCCATTCTAAAAAGTCCTCCTCATGTCGATATCTTGCTAAGCAAGTTTGTCTGGGCACACTTTGTTGGGCAAACATTGAAGCTGGGGCAAAGGTGAGTCATGCTGATGTGTTGATTTGAGAAGGGTCTGATCACCAAGCTGCGGGCACTCAATCAATGGTCATCATTTGTTTTCTGTTGGATCTGGCTTGATGGTTCTCACACATATAAAAAATGATTCGCAAACTGACCATTCAGGGAACAAGGGCCTTACCTATATTACTGACAACAGTGAGGGGAAATAAATAAATACAATCTGGACATAAATACAACAGGCATATAGGGAAGGAATTTAGCAGGGCATTAGAACAGAGACAACACCCTCTGAACCCTCCAAATGCGCACTTTAAACCTGCTGGATCTCAGATGATCCTGTGTTCAACCACTGATCAGATGCAGTCAAGGTGGACAAGGCTTCCTGATCACGCTTTTCAGCAGCTGAGAGCCTCACATCAATCTGAGCAACATCTGTGGCCTGCAATGATCGCTCAAACAGTGGCCGGGCTGCCTGCCACAAGGAAATTGCCTTTGAGGTATGTCCTTGTTCATTTGCAAGATCTCCTAGACGGATCATGCATTGTGCTCGGCTGCGATGGATGTCCATCTGTGTGAGTCCTTCCAGCACCAGCGTGTACAGGCATTCAGCAGTTTTTCCATCTTTGTTGATAATAAACACATCTCCCAGACAGAGAAGTGCTTTGTGAAGTGCGAGGTTAGCTTTTGTTTTATAGGCATATCCCAAGTATGTCACTGGCCATCTGAATTGCCATTCCGAACTTGGCCAAGCTGTGATATCGGCAAGTCTTTCCAAGCAGAATGATTCAACCTCATTGTCTGTCCCCCAGGTGGAATGAAGACATTCCCGGAATCTGATCTTTGCCAAGTCAAATTTCTTCTCTCTAAGTTCAATATCAGCCTCAGTCACATTACAGTATATAATTTCTGGGCTAGCAAACTTATTGAAAATTGTTTTGGCTTGATTCAACTTGTGATGCACGTCCATCGTATCTCCACACATTGTGTCAATATTTGCAATATTGATGAGTGATCCTGCAAAGATGTAGGCATCTTGGTCAGGAGAAACAGTTGCAACTATTTGACTGTAGATGTTTCTGGCTTGAGCATATTCTGATTTCAGAAAATGGATCTCTCCCTGCTGGTTTATCATTCGCTGGTCAAGATTCCCGCCAGCCAGGCCACAAATACCAAGAATGATTCTGCCTCTGTGTAGGTTGTCTATGGCCTGCAGGAAGTTCCCTAGATGTGTGGAGCATAGAGCTCCAATCCACAGTGCACTTGCTTCCTGAAACGGATTTGGGGCTGATTTTAATAGCTGCAGTGCCTCGGCTATATGTGCCTGACCTGTGCAGTAATCTCCAGTCCTATATTTGAGCTGGGCAATTCTTACCAAAACATTACACTGCTCATTGGTATCTCGACACGACATGGACAATTCCAGTGCCTTTTCGAAGAATTGCATAGCTTGATGTATATCCAATCTGCACTGTAGAAAATAAATCCCTGCTGCATGATAGAATTTGCCTAAGATGTGCTCATATGAGACAGATAGTGGCTTACAGAAGAACTTCACTTACACTCAAGAAGAGGGTTGTTGATATGTTCAAGCATACTTAGTGCCTGTGTGATCAATTGTTCCTGATCTCGGTGGGGGTAATAGTTGGATGACCTCAGAATTTCAGTGGTGAGCTGTATCTTCAATTGGTGGTCATCCAGGCCAGGTAAAATAGGTCGAATACTATCCAGCAACACTGTACAACCACGTCCAGTGAGTCTGTGGAATGAGTTCAGGGATGATATGCTGTGGATGGTAACCCCCAGATCTGGAGTATGGTTGTTGTATAAGCCCTGTTGGAGGACTTGATGGAAATTTGCCAGATTCAATGTAATTTGATTGATCACAGGCCCCAGCTGCTCTCCATTATACTTCTGAAATAGCTCCAAAAGTGCATAGAACTGCTTGCAGAGACATTGTACAAGGGCTAGGGATGGGGGCAGGAACTTTTGGACATGTTCTCGCACGGGCATCAGTGACCGAAGCCGCCTATTGCCATCTTGGTATGCTAGTGATGTGGCCAGCAATGCAGCCTTGCAACTGAGAATATTGCGGATTGGAATTTTGTATTGGATCAGTTCACCATCAGAGAGTCCATCAGGGAGGATTGAGAGAAGGCTCAACAATTCCTTGCTCTCTGATGTGATCCTGGGACTGGAGAGAGAGAGACTGATTGACACATCCATATTGGATTTTCGGTCATACCCCAGAGACAGCAGAGATGTCCTTTCAGTTTGCCATCTAGATAACACATTGGAAAGCCCCTCATAGTCGGCTAAATGAGCAATGAGGTCCACTGCGAGGGGCATATTATCTGTAAATTCGAGAATTTGCTCCATCTCCTCTTTTCTGTAGGTATTATCTGTAATATCCATGAAGGTTTGCTGTGCAGCTTCAGCTGACAGAGGTTGCAGTGGCAATAGGAATGGGTGAGTCCAGTGGACTTTGCCGGGCCTCTCAGCTCCTCGCATTGTGATCTGGTAGAAATCAGTGAAACAAAAATGGAACCAGGGCTAGACATACTAAGAGTGCAAGGTGTTTCACCTCTGTAAGGAGTGAAAGGAATTCTTCAATTCCACCTCGCGACTGGATTGGTTTCCCACACTGTCTCCAGATTATCCAAAATCAGAAGACAAGATGGCTTTTGTGACAAGTACTGGACAACAGGTCTTGTGAGATTGGTTCCTGGGTTCAGCCCAGCATGTAGTCCAATGAGGGCTGCAAGTTCAATGCTGGTGGTTGCAGCCTCTGCACTGACAAAAAACCTGTGTTGGAATTTTTCCAAGGTCTGTGGATGGTGCAGGATTGCTTTTGCAAGACTTGTCTTGCCCATTCCACCTCCTCCAAGAATGGCTATTCTGGGTGACTCCTGGTTGAGAATTTTGATGATGGTCTCCACCTCCAATTGACGGCCATAGAAGATCTTGGGGTTTGAAGGCAACATTGAAAATGAGGTTGAACTATAAGGGAAAGATTAGAAACTCAGTTAGTCACACAACCAAGCTTTTACCTATTTTTCGATTGATTCCCACCCCGATAAACCTGACTCCCAATTAGTTGGATGTACCAGTTGGGAACTGTCCACCTACCGATGATCCGTTGGAGGTCGTATTGCTATCAGATAGGGTCTGAATCAGCTCAAGCAATTCCTCGTGCATGAGCTGGGCTGTTTTCTTCATCACATCAATGTCATTCATCCACACAGGTCTGGCGGTGACCTAAGAGCAGTCAATCAATGCCCTGCCAAAATATCTAGATATATTGCACACCTTGAAGACTTCCATGGCCTGGTCTAATCCTGCATGGCAATCTTTGAGTAGTTTCTGCATTCCATTATTATGGAACAGGTGCTTGATCTTGTTCCATTCCTGTTGCGCTTTGAGAAAGGTATATATCCTGTACAGAGTCCTAGAAGAAGCAGTTCGTCAACTGGTGTCACAAAAATGGCCACCACCTACTCCATGAACTTCCCAATGTTATCCAGCATTTCGAGAGACAGGGATTCAACTGTTTCAGCCTCAAGATGGAGGTTGATAATTGCATACAGGACTGGATGGATGTTCTCCATGAGTTGAGCACATTCATCCTTGTTCCATTTCACAGTCTACACCATCCTGTAAGTGCCTCAATTGTTAATGTTCAAGCCTTCCTACCTGAACCATGTCAATCAAGGATTCAATGGTGTTTACAATGGGCTGAATAAATGATGGGCCAAATGCATCATTCAGCTCCTTGAGAAGTGTTAGGGCAGGGGTCAAGCAGCCCTTAATATTGTTCAGGCGAATTTCTGTGACAGTGGACTGGCGGGGCATTTTGAGATGGTGATCAAACACGGAGCTTGCATGTTATATGTGCCCTCTCGAGGCTGTGTCCTGCATGGGAAGTCCATTACCCATCCGACTCAACTGCAAGATTTGTCTGTTCATCAGCACACCCATCTCCAATCCATCCACTTCTGGTTGTGATTGTTGTGTCTTCTTATAGACAAGAATCACCCTCACAATAGCCTGTTACCCGCCAAACCCAACTGATGACTCTGTCACTCCATATATCAACATTAGCATATTCATCTCTGACTCATCTACTTCTACTGCTGATCCCACCCTTTCCATCCAACTCGTGAGATGAACAGATACCAAAATAAACAAATGATACTGGCTTATCCATGGCACAAGATCGGTACCCACACTCAACCTCCGCTGACCAAGAACATATTGATTACCCTGAGACATGTCAAATCCGGCACGGTACTGCCGAGAAAATAGGACAGCTTGCAGCCTACATCTATCACCACCTTGTTTAGAGCTCCGGCAAATTTGGCATGGGGAGAACATGTCTGATCCGATCTCCGGACTCACACGTGCTTCGGCGCATCGGTGCATCCCGCAGGGGGATTGTTGAAGGCATATATGCTCTGGTGTGGCAACAGCTGATGGATCGGTGACCAGCAGTGCATCGGTAACGCGGATAATAATTACCGTGATGGCCGATGCTGCTCTACACATTTCATGAACAGAGAATGTTCCTCCGGGAACAAGAACAAACCTGTTTCTGAAAACTGAGGTCAGTCGGTAATATCGATGGGAGTTCGAAACACGGGCCAGAAAAGGCCACGCATCAGATGTTCCACCCTTCATCAGACAGATTTATCTAGAAGAATGGGGAACCGTCAACCAATCCCTGCATGCCGCCAACATGCCGCCGTGTCCAGCAGGTCTCGGATCAGGTCTCGGGTGCGATGGCCCACCATGTGAGAGTCCATTTAGGTGACACAATTGGACCTTTATCGGAGCCATGATCCAGTCTTTATAAGATTAATTATGTCTAAGACTCCAAAGGATGTCTGCCTCTGAAGCCTTTAAACTCCGCCATTGGATCCACTTTGCCACCCCAAGTAGTGGCCGCTCTGCCGACAGGGATCAGCAGTACCGCATTCGGCATTCGGCTCACTGAGGGAATGAGTTTATGATTGCACTCGCAAAAGCTGAACTTCGCGGCCCCAGAAAAACCCTGAGCCCAAAAGTATATGGTAGTAGGTATACCGCCATATATTCTATAGACGTGGTACACTCAAGGGTATCTCCGTATATACTCACGGCACCACTCCCCGGAATATTTGATATGAGCTTCACAAACACACATCGGATATGAATTTGGTGGACTCGGTACACTCGCCGCTTTGGGTAATATTCGCGGCCCAGTAGCCGCTTCTTGAGAAACCGTTTCAGCCTGCGGCGAAACATTGTAGGCCGCCCACTATGACGTGCCAACTCTACCGATCGTTCAGCTTTAGAGTGCTCATGGCACCCCGAAAACACCGCAACCAGGGCTCCACGACAGAGAATTGAGCCTGGCCGCCCCATGGCATAGCTTCTTTTTGGTGTAAGTACACCGGAGCCCAAGTGCAGCCTCAAGGCACACAGTGACTCGGGGAGCGCGGGTAATATGACCAACCCGCTTGGCGAGACAAGAAAAGAAGATAAAAAGAAAACGAAATGAAATGAGCAAGCCAAGCCACGCGGGCGGCTAAGAGAAAAAAATAGAATGTCGGAAAAATCTTTGTTGACCTATCAGATCTGAAACCGTCTGACACCCTGATATGACCTGATATTGCTAGCGCGGGGGCAATATCAGGCGTGGTGAGGTGATATTTTACCATATATTGTTTCCCCCCCTCGCTTTAATTGTTTTTGGCTCTAAACTGTACAGGATCCACAAGCGTGCATGTTGAACATGCCTCCGAGGTCAAATTTTGATTTATTGAGCGTGCAAGAATTTTTTACCTGAGTTCAGTGAGCTGTGGGGCTGTTGTGGAGCTGCATCCAGGTGGCTCCCACAAGGTACATAACTCAGGTCACGACCTCCCAACCTGTGCCTGTGGGTGTATGTGCGCCTGTGAATGGAAAATCAGTACATTACTTATATCAATACTGACTTCACTGACTGACTAACTAACTAACTTGAGTACTCACACAACGAGCTTGCCTTGATTTGGATAGTAACGGTCCTTCCCTTCAAATGACTTGAAAGGAAGGCAAGAAGGTTTTCTTTTTTGGACCAAAAGTACCTTATCAGACTTATATTCCAAAATATTGTGCCGTCAGGCTGATATTGCTCGTTAGATCGGATATTGCCTGATATTTGAAAAAGGTACATTACTGAAAAAAATATGGCACCCTCCAGTCTGACGACCTGATATGGACATATTTTCTAAAATATCCAAATACCAGGCAACAAAGATTTTTTCGACAAAGGAATGACACACACACGCCGCAGGGCCCCGCCGCCGACCGAGGGTGAGGCTTTGCGGACGGGATGTCAGTCATTTCGGAGCCCTGGGCTGTGGGGCGCAATCAGAGCAGAGTTGGGAGTTGGCGCTGCGAGGGCCGGGAGAAAAGTGCGGGTTCAAGCCGAGGGGGCGGCCGCCTAGGTCGCTACGAGGACTCGCAATGTCGACCAGAACTTCTTGAGCCGTCTGTTCATCGTGGAGTCGGTATTAGCATGATTTTATCAGGTATCAGTCAGCTGTGTGCTCTTTTCCCGACGCCCGCAAGCAACAATTTAATTTCTGAGGGAACAAGGCGTAGCTTCGAATAGCGGGGGATGCTGTGGAAGAAATCAAAGTTAGAATCCCTAGTGGCTTGTGCAGTATGAGCCGGTGGTAGTGGTCAGTGTGTGCGATGACTGGATCCGCTAGCAGAGGACACACGTCAACCCCGCTGAGCTCGCACTCGAAAGAAATTCATACGTCCGGCTTGGCTTGCAGGGTCGCAGTTCAGAGGGAGAGATAATTCAGAGAGCTCTGGAAACGCGCCACGGTCCTACAAGAGTCGTGTCGCCGAGTTGTACTTGCATGGTGGTGGTACAGGATAGGGAGACGAAGGGTTCTGGGACAGCCACATCAGCGCTTGCTTTCCACCATCATCATCACCTCAGACATGATTATCGCGGCGACGGCCGACCAGGACCAAGCCTTAGCTTCTGTGGGACACTTCCCCTGGCCGACACCAGGTGCTTATCGAGCAGAATGACTTGACCGACCTCCTCGACGTCTGCGTCGACATCTGCGAGTGGATTTGGATTTGGATTTGGCCGCCGCCGCCGCCCGGTGCCCAAGACCGTATCTCCCGTCTCGGACGACGGGGAAGACGACGACGATGACGTTGTAGACGAGGACGGGAATGGGAGTGGGGAGGATAATCAACTGGTGTGGGAGACTGTACGTCCCCTTCTCTTGCCTCTCACCTCACCCTACTTGGTTCTTGCGCCCCGACGCTCACGTCTTCGCACAACAGCGTGCGCGCCACTGCGGCTAATCTACACCTCCACTGCGCCCCCGGCCGCCGCACTCTCCTCAAGCGCCCCGCCCGCGCCCCCGCCCGCGCCCCCGCCGCCCACCGCGCCGGAGGAGAGCCCGAAAGAAAGGGAGGCGCGGTCATAAAGAGGCGCGGGAGCGGATATTCGGGGGCGATGCATCGGGGAGTGATAGGCAGGGCATAATGGGAAGAAGGGCGGCGTGGTGCACAACCCGCGCGGCCCCGCGCATTCTTGTTCTCGGTCCGCGACGCCGTTCGATGCAGGTGTGGATGTGGATACGCCGTCGAAGGGCTTCAGCGCACCCAGACGACCACCACCCCGGTGCGGACGTGAGCTCACAATGGAAGGGAGCAAGCATACTCCCTTCCCTCATTCCTCTGATGTTATGGATCCTCGCTCACTTTCTCCTAATGATAATTTGCTTACACCGATTGTGACTGCTCGAAGGTTCCTACGTCGACGTCTGGTGACCAGCATCTTGTCGTCTCCGCGTACGCACACCCGCGTTCGACACGAATCGATTTGCAGCCTCGCTTTTCCGGCCTTCAATCTTCGGCTCGAATGTCTGCGTATTTCGACGCTTCAGTTCCGCACATGTCGAGTCAGTACCGTTCTCTGACACAAGCCTCCGCCCATCTCGTCGCGATCAGTCTCATCTCGTCTTCATCTCTGTCTCTCTTGGATTCGTGGACTCTTCTTTGGACTAGGGACTCTTTCCTTGAATGCCTTCCTTGCTCGGGCCTCGATTCGCGTTACACACTAGCAGCGGCTACCGCGATAGCGCCGGCGGCAATGAATTCCAGCCTCCCTCACTGGCCAGACAGCCTATGTACTTACTTGCACGGACCCCAGCGCCAACCCGCCCGCGCACATCGCGCCTTATACCTCATACCTACGCTGCGTCACATCTACATATCTCATCCCCCATGCCTCGATTGACTTGTCCGACTGCGATGAACCACTTTACTCGTGTAGTTCTCTTTCTGGTGGCATACTCACGCGTACCTCGTCCCCTGATCATGAACTCTGGCAGAGGCGCTCACGAATTGGATGTCGACGTTTCTGTCAGGGTCATTTTTCTCTTCACCGCTGCAGCTTCCACTCCAGTCTCACCTGTCGCAATCCAACTAATCCGCTTCGCTGAGCTGAGTTGTATCCTATCCCCTTCCTTCCTTCAGTCTGGCTTGCTGATGTCGTTTTCGTGCGACTGGGCCTCAGCTTCAGGTGTATGCTGCGAGCGATCTGATCCCGTTACTGGCGTCCTCTTGTCCGACCGCCGACTAGCCAAGGTCAGCTTCAGCTTCAGCACCGACCCCCGAGTGTACCTGCCCTGCCCTGGCACGGATGAAGGCATTTTCTCAGCGGATTTCTAGATGGTCACCCGCGCGCCGCGTACGGGTAGTCGATCCCCACGCAACTTGACGCGTCAAGCTTCGTCAGCTCAGCTCGATTACTCGGCGAATGAAGGTACCTATACCTCCGTATCGATCTTGTTGGCTGAGGCACGCATATACTGCACACATTCAATTACCCGCTGACAGACATGCTCTTCAGTTCAGTCTAAGCCGTCGAATCAACCCCTCTCTGTCTTGCCTACTTGCTTATGGCTGGACCCTCTCCTCTTCTTCCCGAAGAACCACCCACACACTTCCCGCCACGTACGAGTCCGCACCGCTCTACCGTACTGGACAGCGTGTTACTCTATCTGATGCGCTTCGACCGGCTTGAGTTTAGTGGAGTTTTGGACCCGAAATCAGATTCGGTTCAAGCAGGATGGTGAGTATGCGGGCGCGCATTCGCCTCGTCTCATCTTATCTCAGCTCGTCTTCATCTTTATCTCAAATAGATCTGGACGGACATTTTGATGCGCAGGCAAATACATCTCGACACCCCCCGCTCCATATTTCGACTTTGTGATTTTTTTCCTGCCTTCAACGGGTTCAAATATATACATTTTCCGAATCGGTGGGACCCCTGGCCCTCCTTGATGCTGGTAGAACAGAGATATAGATGCATTCTTGTGGCCATTAACACCTTTCCAAGTTAGCGCCGCTTTTTGGGTGCGTTGAGCGCATATTTGATCGCTACAGTGCTGCAAAGCAAACAATTTCCCCAAAATTTTATTCTAAACAGCTGCAATAGTTCTTTGGGAGATATCTGCCTCTTCCAATTTCTTTCACAATGCATCAAGATGTTGAACGAAGGCAACTTTGGCCGTAAGCGCCCATCAAGCGCTCGTCGGGAACGTCTCGGCAAATGAGACCCGGTGTTACGAATGTGACTCTTTTGCTTTCACACCACCTCGCGCTCAACACCGAGTCTTCAAACCGCGCCGTTACTTCTCCGCGTCTCCCTATGGAGCTCTGGGCATCCACCCCCCATCTTATCCCTCTCCCACCGGATAGATGGACCGCTACAAACACTTTTCGCCCCCACCACATATTTTGTTCCCCGTAACCCATACCCGGCTGAGTCTGGCGGAATCGCACTCTCTAACCGTCGTAAATACTAGAGGAACTCTGGGCTCCACTCCTTTCGTCCTACTAGCGACCGTACAACTCGCAATAGCATCATTCTACGCACACAATACAATCCAGACGGAGAAATACTCAAGACGGGTAGGGAGGGTCCTCGTTTTGGAGTTTTCCGGTGCGTCTGAAGCTCGAGGCATCCACTGCAGTCGCATTCGTTAACTGGACCGCCTGCTTTCCAGAAACTGCGCGGCTTTCGCCACGTCGCCATGTGCGCCACCATTGGTACCCTGCCGCCCTGAACGCCGTCGCGGTATACGTCCCCCCAAGCCTTCGAGCTACAGCGTGCCTCGACATCGAACCCCCGTGCTCGTACCCAATCGCAGGCGCGCAAGTGCGCCGCATCCTGCCTTCGTGCGGCGTCGCGCTCTAGCACCAAGCATCGTAGCACCCGCCCCGCATGACCCGCAAGTACGGCACCTCGCTCGACGCCGCGAAGCGGCGTGCGCGCAGCTACGCTGCACCGATCCTGCTGTGCATTCCCGCAATACTGTCCGACGTCCGATCTGTGCGCGCGGTCCACAGAACGCCAGTGGAGGCCACGGGAAGGACGAGCCCGCGGAGGGGCGGAGCCCTGCTGTGGGGCTGGCGCGGTGATCGCCGGTGTGCGGGTGGGCGAGCGCGGCGCTGTGGCGCAGCAGTCGTATTCGCGCTGCGCGCGACGGGGAGGTACGCTACTCGACTACCCGAAAACTCCGAGCGAACACGATGGCGGCGGCGGCGGCGGTGGAGGGGCGTGGCCAGCGGGCCGACCATCCTCGTTGGCACGGGTACGAAGAGCCGGCGCTGCGGAGCGGGCGCAGGTACGGACCAGCGACGATGACGGCCCGGGAGGCACGGCGTCCGTGCAGCGCCTAACCGCACCCAGCGTGGGGGCTGTGGGATGGTACGAATGGTGAATCCGGAGGCGCAGTGAGCGGTGCGTGGGTGCTTGGACGGGCGATTCCTGCGGTCCCACTCCCGAACCGGAGGCGCGCGTGTTTGCATCGTCGTTTGCGAATGCGGAATAGGGTGGTGTGGAGTGGAGGACCACAACTGGAAAGCGCACGAGCTATGCTACCCGCAGCAAATTTGCTAAAACTCGCTCTATCCTTTCCTTTGACATCATCTTACTTGGTTAGCTTCCCGAATGTCTCTTATGTACTCCCCCATGTGTATACTATTACACTTTTTTTCTCATTTTTTTCGTGATTTTTCGTCGTCGCCATCGCGGCCGATGTCGACGACATTTGATCGCAATTGATCACGACGTCAAGAGACTTTTGATCGTTGTGCTGTCAATTTGCCCATCGTGTGGTCACAGCGACAGCCATGAAAACAGCGAGACAGGACTACGGGAGAGATGATATAACGATGTGCCTCTAGGCCAAGGGCTTGGGTACATCGATGAAAACCCCCGATCTTCGGTTGGTGATATAGCGCACCACCATGCTAAGGTGTTTTACCGCACAAGTTACGACATGTCTCAACAACAGCACCTTTGCGGACCAGGCGGGTATTCTATTCTTCTACGGATCACCGCACATGCCTCACTCCGAGGAACTCCGACTGGACTCGGCCGCTGTTGACACTGAGTGTGAAGGAGAGGTGATGCTATCTGTCATAGCTGCGCGACATGGAGGCAGCACCTCTTCTCGGATTTGCTGACGCGTTTGTCGGCACGGTTGATCTCGAGGATGTCCGTTCTGTGGTAGGTAGGATCCCGTGAGGGGTCATCCGCGGTTCCTTGGATCGACCATAACACCGCTGCCAAAATGCTCCCTCCAAAGGAACTATTTCTCTCCGCGGGAGAAGCCATCATACTTTTGACATTCTAGTTGCCGTATGGTACAACACGTGAAAACGCCAAAAAACGCCCGAAAACAGTCAAAAACGCGACAACCCTCTGCGTTGACAACATTTTTTATAAATCTTTGACAGCACCATGACAACACGGGCCCAAAATCCCCACCCGGCACCGACACATCAAAAATTTCCTCAGTTGAGATGTAATTAAGATGTAACCACTATCTATCTTACACCAAATCCCAAAATGTCAGTTGGTTGATGCATTTTTCCCTATTCATAGATTCTGCTCCCGGACCTGCCAGATGTCAAGATTGAATTAGTATTGGTAGAAATGTACCTAGTTTTTCATTAAAATCGACAGGGGGTGTGACGTGTGACCTGACTTACCTATTCGGCCGAATTTTTTCGAGACACCTTCAAAATTTTCGACATTCTCACCAAAAATTTCGCCTTTTTGCAGTTCTCAAGCAGTTTTCAGATGGTTTCGAGGTTCGACAGAGGCTCGAGTGACGCGTGACTGCGACCAAATTCGTGATCGACAGGGGGGTGCGTGACGCGTGACTGTCGATTAGAATGACAAACCCAGTATTCGACATGATGGAAGGAAGGCCAGTTCCGTTATAAAGATGCGCGCCCCCGCATTGCCTATATCGCCCTCGTTATGACACCCCATGAGCTGGCCTCGCTGAATAGCGTTGGCCACGACATATTACAGAGCTTTGCGGCAATCATGGGCGAGACCTTTCTGCTAAGTAATATGTCTCGCTAGCGCTTGTCTGCTTTCCTGACGATTCCGACAGCTATATATGGAGTCTTTGTTCTCAAGTCTCTGCTTCTGTGCGGATCTTTCCACTCTTTCATATTGTAGTTGGGATCTGTTTGACCTTTGTTTCTGCTTCACTCAGGTTGAGATTGAACCGACAGACAAGCGGTTATCTGCTTTCAATGGCCATCTTCATTATGTTCGTGATGGCGATAGTCCTCTGGACCTTGGATCTCGTGAACTTCATCATGGAGACCAAAATTACGCTCATCGGCAACTCAGAGGACGATATTGACGTCAAGCTGAACAACGCTCTTATATTCACTCACCGTCTGGAGGCAGCTCAAAATGTGCTTTACGCGTATATGGTTAGCACCCGGCTCATGCCCAATTTCCGTGTTATAAATCGACTCACCTTCAGACGCTGCTGGGAGATGTGATCATCATATATCGCGTCTGGAAGCTCCAGGCATTTTCGGGCAATCCTTGGGTGTTATTCTTGCCTTGTGCGCTTCTTTTCGGCTCCCTGGGTACGCTTCCCGACTCGTTTGTGTGGGTGCAGCCGACCAACCGAAAGCTCAGTCGCTAGTATCATGCTAACAAATTGCGTGGTCCAACTCGGACCCATCATTCTCCAAGAGAGCTACTCCAATCCACTCTGCGAGAAGATCCAGGCCATCACGTATGTAATGCCCTGTGCGAACACTCTCGTTGCAACAATTCTTATCGGAATAACGATGTGGTATGTGTCTGCGCCGTCCCCGATGAATGAAACTTCAATTAAGCTAGGAAATACCGGAAGTCGGTTTCCTCTCTGCTCAGTAACAATGAGCGCGAGGATGGGAACAGAAGATCGAGACGCACTCAGTGCGAGAGAATACTGGTCCTGTTGCTAGAATCTGGAATTCTCTACTTTCTGTTCTTCGTGAGCTGTCTGTTATCCACCGGCGCGATAGAGTATCTGATTGATTCACAGGCAACACAAGTAGTACTCGCAAGCCCCCCGGTGCACGCCTGGGTCGACTCCCTACCATCCTTAGTGTTTGCGTCGAAAATGTACGCCTATATCACCAGTGTCATCGTGGTGTGTTTAAAATTCAGGTCTGACAATTCCAAACCTATTGAACTCGCTCTTGCCAGGGATTTTACCCCACCATTCTAATTGTTCTCGCAAATTCCACCCACCATGTCGTTGACAGAGCTGCGGCATCGTCCTATCTCACTTCCTTAGCGAGCATACGGATAGCCTGGGAGCATCCGGACCCTGTTCGTGACCGAGCACCCGCCGCAGAGACGGTCCAGATCGGAACGATGCGACGGGACGAAATCGAATTAGATGACCTGCATGCCTTGTCGCGTGAGTCGTCACGACGAAGCAAAATATGAGACCCGCCCAGGGCTCAAGACATTGGCATCCAGTGTTGTATTGGACACATAAGATTGGCAGTAGTGAGCTTGAAGATTTGGAGGACACTGGTTGATTCGCGGTAGGTGTATAATCAATGTGAGTCGTGAAGGCATAACTATCCATGAAATATGCTCAAATCATTCCTCAGCTAGGACTCTGCACATTACAGATAGTTGCCCGTACACCTTAATTGGTATGCAAACGAGCATTCTACTTCACCCTCTTTATAACATTATGCCATCTGTCTGAAGCTTTTTAAGCTCTGCTCAGAATGTTCACTCCCTTGACATCCCGCTGTGGAAGGGTTGCTCAGCTCTCTTGTCGCCTCCCCCCATCACAGAAATACCCTACCAATCACTAATTATTTTATCTCACTCCTTCCTCATATCCTTTCAACAGTTTACTCTTGTACTCACTATTTTCCTCCCTTTATGCTCCCAGATTTATTACGCAGCTGCGTGATTGCCTCTGAGCTTATTCCACTGCTAAGCCAATGCATTTCCGACTTCAAGATCAATTACTCAACCATGCAGGAAATATCTGTTATTGAGCTATCAGACTCCTCTCCATATTATTTACTCATATCTCTCTTACACCGCAGACATTTTATTTATTCTCACTACATACCGCCGATGTGACATGCCAGACCCGAGTCATCAGCCTTCTCGGAATACACTGGGGATCAAGCCGACAATGGCATGGGCACCCACTTGTCAATGCTGTGGGGGCAGCATGCTCTCCCTATTCTGTCTTTGCGTAGCTCCCAGATGGTTAGAATGACAGAGGATGTGCATTAGCTGAGGATTCCCTCATGGGCACTATTTAATTGTTACGATCAGACACTTTATTCCTATCTGTTTGTACAGTTAGGGGATCTCTCCTTGCTTCCTACCACCACAATGCCCACTATCTTTTGATTATCTTCGCACCTCTGAACATTCTCTTTGAGCTGAGTTTCTATTTGATTCCCTTGAGACTTTACTCTACTTCTAGTCAGATTATTTCCCCAGATCATCGCACTTTTATTCCTCATCTACCCCATCTCTGCCAGCACGACCTAGCCCACTCTGGTCCACCCTGCGACTAACCTCATCTTCTACACCGGTCTGTTCCGAATTTGAAATCCGCTCGCAGCTCTGTGCCGACTCAGCGTCATCTGTCTCACTTTGAATAGCCTCAAGCGCACCACCGTGCCCGGGGAGATCCTCAAGGAATTGGAGGTGCGCTATCGGAAAGCGCGGGTGCGGATATTCGGGGGTGTGGGCGATGCATCGGGGGGTTGAGAAAGAGGGAGCGGTGGGTGGTGCAGAGAAGGGGGTGAGATGAAGATCAGCGGTGGCGGCGTGCTATACCAAGGGGCCGATTACAGTTACAGACACCCCTCCGAAAGGCTTCGGTGTGCGGAGAACCGGACAACCCAACCCTCCTTCCGTGAGCCCCAGTCCGAGTCCGTCCAAATTCGCGCCCGCCGTTGACTGCACGAGTTGTCGTGACTTGAGTCAAGGGGAACTCGGGATTCGAAATAAGTACATAGGGTCGAAAAGTTTTTTTTCAACCCTCAGTGGACCCCCCCTCCCCCCCCTCCCCCCCCCTCCTTCCATATAGGGAAGGAGTTTCCCACCCCTAGCACCGGCCGTCGCCTCCGCTTAGGGCCGCAGCTTAGGATGCCACTGGGGGCGGGCTTGACAGGCAGTTTGACTATCTTACAGTGTAGTAGCAGCTTCCTGGCCATCTAATATACCTCTGGTGTGCTCTTCCTTACACCCCTGTACTATACTGGTCTATCACCTCCACTTTAGCACTGGGCACCAAATTATCATAACCTAGGTGTATATTGGCAGGGAAAAATAGTGGGACTGTATATCCATGATAGTGAGTCTCAAGTTATTTTTTTTTTGAACATCAGGGAAGGTGGTTGAGCCAACGGAAGGCAAAATCTATGTGTTGTACGTGATCTGGGATTCCATATTAGGAAATTGACCTCCAAGATGGTTCGGGCATCGTACAAACCCTACCTGACATTGTCCAAACAGTAAATTGAGGGTTTTCAACCCCTTCTAACAAAAGTATCAAAATGTATTTTTCAGCCTCCCCTGGGACCCCCCCCCCCTTCCCCATGTACGAAATTTTAATCCCGAGTTCCCCTCGACTCGAGTTACGAGTAGTGATGACAAGGTTCCGGTCGGTTCAGGTTCAGGGCCTTTCTCCCCGAATGCTGAACCTGAACGCGGTGTTTGGTTCGGCCATTGGCTAAACCTCGGACCTGAATAGAGCTTCCGGTTCGGTTCGGCGCTCGAACGTGTTCAAGCCTGAACCTTTTCGGCCTTCTCGGGCAACCAAAATTCCGTCCCAAATGTCATCTTCTGGGGTTGTTTTGGTGTTCCAGAACGTGTTTTATGATGTGCTAAGATATTTACAGTAACATCCAGCACACTGCACTCACAAAAGTCTTTGACAGATTACCCCATGGCAAATTGTCGTCCAATACGCACGAAATTGGGGAGAATGCCTGTCAGAAAGAAGGTCAGGCTTGACGGGCTGCGGACAAAGTATTCAACGATGCAATCTGAGGTACATTGAGGTCCAAAAATGCATCAAGTTCGGTGGAAAATCACTCATCTCGCCAAATTTCCGGTCCAGTGTTCGTACGCATGCGCTCCTGCCCAAACACCGAACCTGAATGCCGTGTTCGGTTCAAGAATTAGCCGAACCTGGACCTGAACCCGGCATCCGGTTCGAATTCGGTTCAGGTTTCGTAGACTCAGCCTTATTTGATCCTATGTGCGTTACTTACACCTTTGAATTATAATCTGCTTTGTCTGCTTGCATCCTCAAGCACGTCGCGTCGAGCATGTTGATACGCAGCAAGGCCTGCAACAATGGTCCGCCCCACACCTGCCTCTCTTGTTGCTCACTCATTGTGTGCAATGATGTCTGGCACACGGTTCTTTCAGTAAGTCAGTGGCCCGCCTACACGAGTGCAATGTGTCGACACCTGGTCTCTGCAGATGACAAGCTCCCTTACACACCTTGCGCCTGGTTCAAGGCCAGGGTTCACATTCGTGGTATTCAACCTTGTGCTAATTTAGCATCAGTATTTGTTTTACCAACCACCCCATTCAACCCGTAACCGGTGCAGAGTATCTTTGTACAATGTATACACCGCATGGTGTGAGAAAAAAAATTGGTTCAAACCCGTTTGAACCGTCCTTGAACCTGAACCGAACCCCAGTGGACTGTGAACCTGGGTCCGGTCCAAGGTTCGGCCAATCCCCCGAACCGAACCTGAGGTTCGGTTTCAAGGTTCGCAAAATTTTTGGTGAGAACCGGACCTGAGCCGGACCGTGGTAACACACAGCATGTGGACAGGTTAGTACAGTGGGGAGCTCAGGTACTGAATTATTTCATTCAAATCGACAGTCACACGTCACAGGCCCCTCTGTCGATGTCGAATATTGGTCGATGTCACGCGTCACGAAGGCCTTTGTCGAACCTCTAACAAGCCGTCACAAGTATCCTCCTCTCCCCCCCCCCTAGAGCACAAAATTTCTGTAAGATTGTCGAAATTTTGGAGGGTGTCACGCAAAAATTCGGCCGTTGTCAAAATGTCGAATAGGTAAATCCGGTCACGTGTCACACCCCTGTCGATTTGAATGAAATAATTCAGTATATAGTCACTGATGATCAGGTACATTTTCTGCTTGCCTTTCCACAGCTATCTCAACCCATTTGAGCCAAATTCTGTCAATCATGCCACAACCCCAGGCCGCTACGCTCCCTCCGTTGAACGGACGAGTGTGGAGTCCCCGGGGTCTGATGCATGGGTATTCTGGAGCGGAAGAATTCAGCGACCGTTTTCCGATGCTGGAATGGCAGACTCACATGGGAATTGGTTCTAGGCATGAATACATAAGTACTCGGGGCCAGTGAACGAACAATACAGCGGCTAGCTCCGACTGTTTGGCTGATACAGTGCTTTTTCACAACACCGTGATTCTAATTCTAATGCTCCGTTATCTTACTCGGTGTCGCAGTTGCGTGAACGCTTCGGGATACCAACTTTACTTGTCTATATTTCCTTTAGTTCTACTACGGCGAGTTCAAAGATTGTGTAGCTCACTTACGGGGGTATGGAGGAGTCTAGGGCTTACAATGTGCAAGTGGTGCTTTTACAGTTAGAGAATGTCGTTGCCCAGATGTTCCTATGCCGTGTAAGTAATCCTACTGACCTACCTGCCTTCCGGGAGAGATCTGGAGCAGCACCGACCATCGCGGTGATCACGACACTGGTTGACAGTGAGTGGTGCACTCCCGGCCTCGGATGCATTTCTCGTTGGTGGTTAAACCCGGTGTAATGTGCTGATGGACCAGACATAGGCTTCCTGGAGCCGATACCGATGGAAGTGTGACCCAATCCTGAGCTCATATCGGATCACATATTCACTGACCACAGTCTGGGGAGATCGCATATATCATGCTGGCTGCATGTTTGATTCCCATCTTACTGAGATGCCCCGCCAATCCAGTGTCACGGAAATTCGCTTCAGGAACATTATAGGATGTTTGACCCCAATGCTCACACTTTTCAGGGAGTTGAATGATGCATTTGGGCCAGAATTTGTGCAACCTATTGCAAACATCATGGAGAACTTGATCAACATAGTTCCGGTAAGAAGGTCTGAACTTGACTAATTAAGTTGCTTACAGGAGAGCATAGAATGTGAAACGGAATAAGGAGGAATGTGCTCGGCTTATGGAGAACATTCAGCCAGTCCTCTATGCAATCATCAACCTCTATCTCAGATCTGAACCAGTTGAATCCCTGGCCCCCGCTTTGGTAGATAACATTGGGGAGTTCCTCAAGTGGGTTGGTTCCATTGAGCTGCCATGCAGGATTGGACCAAGCCATGAAGGTCTTTGAGGTGTGTTCCATCATTATACTTTCGTACAGGAGATTGATTGGCTCCTCTTAGATTGCTACCAGGCCAGCAATATTGAATGATATCGGTGTAATGAAGAAAACAGTGAAGCACATGCATGAGGAATCGCTTGAGCTGATTGAGACCCTGTCTGATGACAGTACCAGCTCAGACCGGGCATCAGTATGTATACAGTTCACAACCTGCACATCACTCTAAATCCTGCCAGGTTTATCTTGGTGCAAACATGTCAAACAATAGGTGAAAGAAATCTCTTCAGGTATACCCACCTGGTTCTTATATTTATTGTTCAAGTTCAAGTTCATTTTCAATGTTGCCCACCAAGCCCAAGATCTTTTATGGTCGAGAATCAGAGGTGAAGAACATCATGGAACTGCTCAGCCAGCAGTCACCCAGAATAGCCATTCTTGAAGGAGGTGGAATGGGCAAGACCAGCCTTGCCAAAGCAATCCTGCACCATCCAGACACTTGTGTAAATTTGCGCACATATTTTTCGGCAGAGTAGAATCAGCAAGCACCAGCACTGAGCATGCTGCACTTATTGGACTGCATGTGGGACTGAATCCAGGCAAAGATATCACAAAACCTGTTATCCAGTACTTTTCCGGAAAGCCACACTCACTTCTGATTTTGGACAATCTGGAGACAGTATGGGAGGCAATCAAGTCTCTGTTATATCCGTGTCAGAAAAGGCCAGAAGGACGGAAGGCCGGAAGACGTAAAGGGCCGGAAGGATGGATAGGGCCGTAAGTGATACCACGTAGGAGATCGGGTACACCAACTAATTTGGCTCGACGATGAAGGAGATGGAAGTCAGACCACGGAGCAATGCGGAGGCAAAGCACATTAATTTTCAACTAAAGATACAGTACAACATGATACGTATTTATACTAAATACGGAGATAAGTCTAATGCGGAAAGAAGTATGTAAAAGACAATAAGTACAGTGAAAGACAATAACAACAATAAGAGGGAAGCATGGTTGCATAAGTCATATGTTTGATTTGGGGAACACTCAGAAGACCTTCATTGCGGAAACCCCAAAGGTTATGTGTCAACGGAACTAGCCGGACGCAACAGGAAAGTTGGATAGGACGCAACGGCCGTAAAGTAGGCTGTAACCGGAATGGCCATAAACGGCCGGAAGGGACTGGAACGGATCTGAAAGTGCATGGTCATAACAGTATCCAGTATCCCTCTCTTAGGGTTCCTTGACCCCAAGGAACAAAGAACAAGAGGAATACGATGCTGAAAACGGGATGACGGAAAGATGACACAACATAACGGAAGAGGTCGTGAGGAACTGTGAAGTTCATCATAAGTCATGTGATCGTGGGATGTTGATAAAAAAAAACTTCTTCTCTTCCTCCATCCACCATGTCGGAACAATCACATCAATCACAAACAATTGTGCAACACCCGTATCAGCCGCGAGTCCTCCGTGGACTCTGTTCAAGAACGCATCGCGTGCCTGATAGAGGAAATCAAGGACCTGTGGCAAGGGATCATCACAGGGATGTTTCTGGAGGTGGTGGAACGTGCGCGTGCTGAGCCTGAGGATCTCATCGAGCTTGAGGGCAAGGCAGAAGTGGAGGTTGCTGTTGCGGACGCAAACTTGCGTACCGCACGGGACGACATGGTGGAAGTGATGAACCGTTGTGGCCAAATCGTGGAGCTGCGCCAGCGCTTTGAGCGGGGGCAATCTTCATGCCATGGATTACATCGATGCAGTGGACCTGTTGCGCCGCGCAGTCTCTCCGGATACGGATGACGTACTGGACGAGAGGATAGAATCCGGCGACAATAGCGAGGGTGGAGATGGATCGGAGGAGCTGGAAGGAACGGCGGAAGTTGGAAAGAAGCGGAAAGGGAAGGGAAAAGCAAAGGCGTCGCTGAAGAAGGCGAGTGGACCGCGAGGAGGAACACGAGAAGTGGGATGGCCCCTCAGAAGGTGCGTATGAAATGTTGTCAAGATCTTCCTTTTACTGATGTTGTCTGCAGCTTGCGATAGGTGCAAGCGTCGTCAAGTGCCGTGCATCGTACTGCCTGGGAAGACCAGCCGGTATGGTAAAGGTTTTTAAAAAGCACAGGCTACCCAGCGACCGGCCGTTTTGCAAAGGCCCGCGTCAACCAACGTACAGCCACAGCGTGGGGTTTTGCAAAATCTCACGTTTATTGACCGTACAGCTACTGTGTTCCAGTAGCAAAAAAAATGCACATCCCAAGGATTGAACGAGTGACCTTCAGATAATAATAGTAGCCAGCATCATTACCACTAGACCAAGCAGGTTATAGATGCCTAGGTTGCCCACCCAGTTAGGTCAAGCCTAGGCTTGACCTAACTGGGACTGCTCATACCCAGACCTAGGGCAGGCAAGCTGCCCTAGGTCTTTGAAATTTGTTTTGCACAGTTTATTCAGTGTTTTGATGTGGTAAAAAACCCTAACCAACCCTAACCAACCTAACCAACCCAAACCCCTAACCAAAGAACTCCAATATACCTGGGAGACAAGGCAGCTAACCCCTAACTCTAACCTTCTAACCCTAACCCTAACCACCCTAACTCTAACCTGGCCCTATGCGGGCCCTACAGGGGTGGTGCAAGGCTTATTCTGTATTTTCCCACCTATATATGAGCCATGCAAACTGAGTAGTATATACAGCTCTAGTAGTGTAGTGGTTAATGCTTGGCTATAATTATAGCCATCATGTAAAGGTTTTTGGTTCGAATCCCACTGGTGACTTTCTATTTACATTTCCTTATTTGGATCTCTGGTGGCTGTACGCTGGTTGACGCGGGCCTTTGCAAAACCCCCGGTCGCTGGGTAACTGGTCTTTTGCAAAACACGTACTTGGTCTAGTGGGAAGACGGCATGCGATGGCTGCCACAAATTGCACGCGAAGTGCAGCCTGCGGCTGCAAAGCAAGACGTGTCTGTCGCAGAAAAAGGATCCCGTGTCACGGAGGCGCTGGCGGAACTGGGCCGAGGGGGTGCCGTAGCGCATCATCCTGAGTCCCAGGTTTCTTCGCGGCGTCACCAAGTTGACTCTCACACCGGCGAGATACTGCCAGAGGATATCTCCTACCTCGAGGAGATGCGACTCGGCCTGGTGAATACCCAGCGCCACCTTCGCGAACTCGAACGGCACGAGCAGGAATGCGAGCTCAAGAGGAAGCGGAGGCGGGAAGGGAAGCACAGGCAGTGTGGGCGGCCAGAAAACCAGCTGGAAGAGGAACGGAGAGCTGCAGGTGGGTGAAGGGAGCTCCGGAAGAGCTGGTCGTTCCGTGTCGCATGCCGCAAGGCCCCATTCGCGCGCGGCGAGGTCGTGGTCGTGCACTGGAGTCGGGATGTTGTTCTCCTCCGACGTACACGAGGTTCCGCCTGTGAACATAGGCAAATTGATCCCCATGGTGATCAAGGAGGAGGACATCGCGGCAAATGCGGCCGCGTTGACCATAGTCACGGAATGGAGTGCAGAACGGGCAGCTCGGAGAGCTGAAAGGAGGGAACCGATTGCGAGGGAGGAAGCGTTGGAGAAGGAGCGGAAGAAAGCCGCAATTGACGCCGAGCTTCAAGTGCTCATGGCGAAGAAGGCCGAGCTCGACGCTCCCGCAGAGCCGAAGAGGGAGCCGGTCGAGGAGATGGGAGTGTCCACCAAATTCTTGGCCGACTTTGCATGCCCACCCGGCTTCCACATGGAAGGACAGTTCTTGGTGCAAGATGATGAGCAGCCGGAGGGGGACAAGGACATCGAATACGAGTTGGAATATAAGTAGTGTAAATTGTCGAATTTGCGAAAAAATGTAAATAACCATTTCTTGATCATAAACCGCGTAGAGTCGCTGATGAGACGGAAGTGGCCGGAAAGGGATGGAACCGTAAGAGGACTGGAAAGGCCATAAAGCGAATGGAGCGAGGGCGCAACTCGAGCTCACGTACGCAAATGGAACCATAGGCTGTAAACCAGGTGCGGAGGCTGTAAACGGGACGGAGCTGTAAAGCTCAGATACATTCCCATTCCGGACCGGGTTTTTCTGGATAGCGAGTGTGGAATGCAGCCAAGAGTTCTGGCGCATCCAAGTCGAATGCAGGAACCCATTGGTACTGATCACCGCTATGAGACCAACCAAACCACTCAACGTAATAACGAAGAGGGCAACGGCGGTAACACCTGTTGATCTTGGAATCGAGTATTGCTACAAGCTCAAAATGTTCATCACCATCAATAATTTCGATGGGACCAGGCAGAGGTTGTTCGCAGCCTGGGAACGGATTCGGAAAGTGCGGTTCAAGCATTGAGATATGGAAAACGGGGTGAATGCGTGAGAGGGCTTTAGGAAGCCGGATACGATAGGACGAGCCAGAAGTTTTCTTGATGACTTTGTAAGGACTGAAATGCGTCTTGGAGAACTTTTCCGTGGGTCGCGTCGTTGCGATAAACTCTGTTGAGACAAAGACTTGGTCCCCGAGCTCTAGCGGAGGGTCCAGAAGACATTTCTTGTCCGCAATTTCCTTGTAACACTCCGTAGCAATAGTCAGCTGCGTTCAGAGGTATTCATGGACAGATTGGAGTTTGTACGCGTAATCCTGAGCCTTGTCGACATCGGGACCAATGACGGTCGTATCGGAGAAAGTGAGAAGCAGGTGATAACCCTTGTTTGCGAAGAACAGAGACACGCCGGTAAATGCATTAGGAGCGTTGTTGAGCGCAAACTCTCCGAGAGGGAGGAGCTCAGCCCAGTCGTCCTGGTGATATGCACAATACATGTGGATGTACTGCTCAAGGGTTTGATTCATGTGTTCTGTTTGTCCGTCGGCCTCAGGATGATGGCCGGACGTAAAATGCATGGTCATATTGAGAAGTTCACCCAATGCGCGGAAGAAAGCGGAAACGAATTCTGTGCCTCGGTCGGAAGTGACGTGGGACGGAACACTGTGTTTGGAGAAGACGTGGATAAGGAAGAAACCGGGCGAGTTGGGCAGAGGTGATATGTCGGTCGCAGGGGAATAAGATAACCTGCTCAGATGCATGGTCAACAATGATGCAAATGCAATCGAACTCGCCGGAATAGGAGAGGAATTCAATGAAGTTGATGGATATCGAATGCCAAGGACGTAAAGCAACCGGTAAAGGACGGAGAACGCCGTACGGCTTGTGCCGCAGAGCCTTGTTACGCTTGCAGTGAGTGCAGGACTTGCAATAGTCGCGGACGAAACTACACATTTCCGGCCAGGCGTATTCACACTGGACGAGAGCCAAGGTGCGGTTCTGTCCAAAATGGCCAGAGAGTATGTGATCATGCTTATTTTGCAGGACACGTACGCGGAGTATATCAGGTGTATTGCCTGAAACCTGGGGAACATAGATCTGATTGCTAAGAAGAAGAAGACCGGTTGGATCCATGGTCCAGCGCGTGGAGCCGGAAGTGCCGGAAGTTGCGGAAGCGATACCGGAAACAGCGGCTGGGTCGTCAGGATAGTGGGAAATGATTTCGCGGTGCAGCGAGTCAATGTCCATGACGGGGGATGCTCGGAGGCAAACGTCCTCGAGGAAGGTAGCGTTAAGTGATGCGGATAACTGGTCGGAAGTGAAAATGGGCCGGAAGTTCTGAGGATTGATCTGGCTGAAGGCCGTATCCCCCTCTTTAGGGTAAACGTCCCATCGTTTAGTTAATGCATTGGGTTTACCTCCGAGCTTTCCGGGTTGGAACTGGATAACCATATTGAAATGGCAAAGGTATTCGGACCAGTGTACTTGCTGACGGGTAAGGACCTTAGTCGAGGCGAAGTATTCGAGGTTCTTGTGGTCCGTGACAACGTCGACAGTGAGAGGGGAACCCTCGAGATTATGACGCCAATGAGTAAAGCAATCAAAAATAGCGAGGAGTTCCTTATCGTGCGTGTCATAGTTGAGTTCCGGCGCTGTAAGTGTCCAGCTCCGGAAAGCGACGGGATGGAATTCACCGTCGTCTCCAAGGATGGAGAGAATGCCCGCAATGGCATAGTCGGATGTGTCCATCTCGACCATAATCTGACGGCCGGGAATCCAGTGATGGAGTACCGGAGCAGCTGTAAAAGCGTTTTTGAGAGTGTTGAAGGCCGCTTGACAAGTGGGTGTCCAATCCCACCGTTTGCCAGTACGGGTGAGGCGGGTGAGTGGTGCCGGAATAGCCGTAAATGAAACACCGATAGAAGTTACAAAAACCGAGGAAGGACTGAACATCCTTCACTTTCCGAGGTACGGGCCAATCCGTAATGGTGGAAATCTTGTCCGGCACCATGCGGAAACCGTCGGGCGACAGAATGTAGCCGAGGTACTCGCAAGTGGTGACACTGAACTCGCACTTGGATAGCTTGCAATATAATCCAGCTTCGCGCAAGCAATGAAGTACCGTATGATTAGCCGGATTGTCGGAGTACACAAGGATATCATCCAAGTATACCACGATGTAAACATCCAAGAGATCTGCAAAGAGGGTGTTAAGGAAGTGCTGGAAAGCAGCTGGTGCGTTGGAAAGACCTTCCGGAACGACCCGGAAATTGTAGGAGCCGTAACGGGACCGGAAAGCGGTTTTGTACTCGTTGCCAGCAGCGATGCGGAGCAAGTGATAGGCGTGGCGTAGGTCCAGTTTGGTGTATATACGCGCCTTTCCAGGAGCGTCGAGGAGATCCGCGATCAGAGGAAGCGGATAACAATCCTTCTTCGTAATGCGGTTCAATCCACGGTAGTCGATGCAAAGCCAGAGACTTCTGTCTTCCTTCTTAGCGAAGAGAATTGGAGCGTTGTGGGAGGAACGAGACGGATAAATGAAATCCGCCTTGAGGTTCTTGTTGAGGAACTCCTGAAGCGCGGAATCTAAGCCGCCCCAGGCATTGCCCCAAATCGGGAAGTCAGGTGAATGACGGCCATCACACGGCACCTCATATCCCAGATAGGTATGTAGTGGGTGGATCACGCTTTGGGACCATTATGTGCCACAATGGACGCGTTTTCGACGTGTCAATACGTGTCTCTATCCTCCACTACCACTCACTACTGCTTTTCTCGTGTTTCTACACCCAATGAACTTCACATTTGTCTGTTCCGAGCCCGCTGCTTCTCAGACTCACTCAGCGGACACCACCCGGGGCGCCAATGATTTTACATAGGCCACATCCGACCCACCGGAGACGTTCTCGAGTGGCTCAAAGGCACCTTTGGGACGGCGCACCCTGCTTTCCGATATTCCTCTCAAGAAATTATTGGTTTCATTGGCGCAGCCGCTCCACGAAATAGAAGAAATTTATCGGCGAAGTATTGCCACCGGGGTGGACGGCGGGGGTTTCTGCGATGAATTACCTTTACACCGTGAGCGACGATGATCAGCTCGCCGCAAGTGCCATTATGGCACAGCAAGGTTTGGATATCGACACGTGGGAGCAGCTGGATAACTGCTAGCGCTGGTCCCAGCAATGGAGCTGTTCCCACAATTTTCATTAATTTTATTATCTTAGATTTACCTGGACGGAATAAAACTCGTATTTCTTTGCCATACTTATTCGGGGACTTGGTCGGAGACGCGTGTAAAGAGAGAACAATGGGTGCGAGGACAATGGGAGTCGGAAACAATGGCTTCTTGCCGTGTCATGGCCGTCATTCACGTGCCTTCCCGATTTGGAGCGCTGCCTGGGTCCGCCGTGTGTCCCCGAAGCGCGGTCAGCTCGGTTGCGGAAAGGGAATAGATGGGGCCGACCGGAGGCTCAGTGCCATCGACAGTCTCGATCTTGAGATCGAATTCGTGATGAGGCAGAAGGTTGTAAGCCTCTGATTCAGAGAAGACGTCAGCGAAATCATGGTACTCGGCCAGAATACCGGACAGATTCGCAAAGTCCGGTTCGGCCGCAGCGCCAAAGCCGTTAGTCTCGTCGACCGGAGATGTGCGGAGCGTATACTGGACGGTGCCTTTATCGCAGATGATCGCGTGGAAGGCTGCCGTATTGACCATAGACACAAGTGGGGCAGAAGTGAACGGACGAGGCATAGATGCCTCAAACGGAATCTCCATAGAAGGAGCGGGTTCGAGCGAAGATGTCAGCGGTATTGACAGAAGGAGAGCCGGGGATACCGGAGGTTCCACCATCTCCGTAACCAGAGAGACCGCAACAGAATCCGGAATAGTTTTCGGGAGTGTTGACACAATAGACTCGTCGTAAACAGGGCTGAACTTTAGTGAGGCGTTGCGCCAATCAATCAACGGATTGTAGCGGCGTAGCCAGTTTAGTCCAAGAACCAAGTCACAAGCAGAGTCCAGATGGGTGATGTAGAATTCCATAGAATGGACATCGCCAGAAGGGAACCGAGGGAGCAATTGAAGCTGTCGGTCAATAATGGATGAGGAGCCGTCGAGATACCGGAGTTTAAACGGAGGAACCACATACAGAGAATACCTATTAGATTTGGAAACCCTAGTAGACACAAAACAGTGCAAAGAGCTGGAGTCGATGAGTGCCCGCAAGCGGGAGTTGAATCCCGTTGTCATGAATCGCCCGGGTTCTACTTTTTCGCGCGACGCGTCTGTATCCATACAGACGCGTCTTAGCGGCACGGGACTCTCATGACGCCACCACGTGACCTTCTCACGGTTGAAACCCGGCCTCGGATTCTAAAGCCGCAGACTCAGGGAGTCTGCGCCACGGAATACAGAAGACGTTAGGGACTAGGAACCCGTACAGACGGACTCTAGTCCCCGGACACACCAAGGGTTGACACAGGAGAGTACACGGAGTACAGGAGTGGTTGCAAACCCGATCGGGGTTTGAACCACTGGAGACGATGACACTTAGGACTAGGAAACCCGAACGTCGGGTCTCCTAGGTCCACCGACGTCACGGAAACCAACACAGAGGAGTCCAGGAGCATCAGCATTAATGCTCCTTAACGCTACGTTGCAGGAACTGATCGCGACTGACCGCGATCGCTTTAATTTATTAGAAGCCTATATAAGCACGGTAGAATATCCATGTACAGTAGATTCTACCTCGTCTAATCTCAGGCTTCTACCTTGGCTTGACATAGGCATTGTCTCCACTCTGTCCCGCTTCCCTCGCACCGTACTACGGGTTGTATCCACACCTCGGGTTTTGTACCTAAGTGGATATCACACCCTCTTCGACTCGTTCCGGGTTCCGCCTCGCATCCCGACCTACGACATACGGCCTCCTAGGGAGGACGCCGTACGACTGGTCCTACTGCTCGGGGAACACACGAGCTATTAGTGTCTATCGGGTTTCTCCTGGTTGGGGTTCTCGCCGGGTTACTCGTTGTTTAGCCGACCCAGAGGCCGTTGCTGACACCCGTGGCAACTCGTTGTACAAAAGACGGATGCAGGGTTAGGCCCGCGTCCGGAGTAGGAAAACCGGAAAGAACGCCGGAAGGCGAGAGATAGTCCGCAGAGAGTAATGATACATTGAGATCAATATAAAAGGCATTAGGGGAAAGAGTGGATGTGTTGAGAGTAACCTCGGGAAGCACCTCGGAGTCAACACAGCTCAGACCAGGTGCAGAGGTATCCGAGCTGCTGCCTATTTTTTTGACTCGGAGGAAGAAGCATCAGTGGCAGCAGGTGCGGGGTCAGAAACAGTTGTGGCCTTGCCTTGAGCACCAGCCGGACGTTTGCGGCATTCAGCCATTTTGTGACCTGCGCCACCGCAGAACATGCAGAGGTTGTTCTTCATGCGTCGCTCGCGCTCCTCTGGCTTGAGCTTGCCGGTGAAGTCGAGCTTGGCAGCGTATGGCTTCGCCTGCTTAGACCCCAAAGCCTGAGCCGCGTTACCGTTAGCTGGAGTATTGGCCGGAGCGTTGGTCTTGGGCAGGGAGTTGGATTTTCCACTGCACTTGCCTTTACCCTTGGACTTTCCACTACCACCACCACCTCCCGATGCCGCAGCACCGGAAGAATCGCTGGAAGATTTCCCGGCCGGAGGCAGATTCGCAGCAGTGCGCTCGTTCGCGTGCTCGGTGTTACGGCGATGATACCGCTGGTCGAGCTGTGAGGCGAGGGCTTTCAGTCTGGCAAGAGTGACCGGAAGCTGATTCTGCGCCATGGTGTCCTTGATGCGACTTGGAAGGCCGCGGTAAAACACCCAGAAAAGGGCGGCCTCGTGATACCCAGTCATAACCGCATGGGTGTTGAACTCGAGCTAGTAAGTTGCCAGCCGATCTCCAGACTTCATGGAGAGAGTCTCCAATGAAATCCGCACATCACCGAAGGGATTGTGCAGGCCAAAATTAGTCACAAGCTCCTGAACGAAGAGCTCCCAATTGCCATCCCAGTACGGAATGGGTGCAAGTCTGTCAGCGAAGATGTTGGGCTGAAACCACTGCTGAGCCGTTCCGCGAAGATATGACCGGACATAGAAAATCTTCTCGTCGTCGGTCAGAAAGTCTTGCGGACATTCCGCGATGTGCAGATAAATCTGCAACATGAAAGTGGTGAACTTTGGTGGATCGGAACCATTGAAAGTATCCAGAGCACGGGAAAAAGTGCGAGTGGAGCGAGGAGGAGCGACAGAATTCCAGGCAAGGAGATTCATAGCTTCCGCCATTTGCTGAACGGCGTAGTCAAGTTGTCGATTATGCGGAGCCGGAATATGAAGTGTAGGGCCAGGAGGCCCTTGCGGACCGGGAGGACCTGGAGGCGGAGCCGGACCAAATGGTCCGCCACCTCCACCGCCACCAGGTCCTGGATCTGGTGCCGGAGCACCTGAGCTGGAAGGAATTCCAGCCAGAATGGAAGGATGAGGCGAAGGCGCACCACCAGGTGGCAGGCCTCCACTTCCTCCACCTCCGCCGGAACTTCCACCACCACCGCCGGGCGAGCCAGAAGGCCCAGGAGGCGGGGGCGGAAATGAGCCAGTGGGAAGAGATGTGGTGAATAGGTCAGGGGTCATAGCTCTACCTTTCCCCTTATCGCCTGCCTCCATAGGAGGAGCAGTGGCCACACATGGGCCAAGGTAGGGGTAAATGAAGCCCGTTTCGCGAGCCGGAAGTTCAGCCGGTGCAGGCTGATGTTCGAGAGGATCTGTAGGTTCATGGTTCTCAGGAACTTCTTCAATGATTGCCGTAGTGGCAGGCTGGAAAGATGGGCGACGGCAATTAGGGGTAGGCGAATGCATGCTGCTTCCACCTGATTGATGATCATACTCTCGAAAATCCATTAGCTGAGGATATGCCTGACTGGGATAATGGGAACTGGTCGGGGAAAAGCTATCTTGCCAAGGACGGAGAGCAGCACCACGCGCTTCCGGAGCAAGAGGTGGGCGAGACCACATTGTAGGGGCATTCAGTCGTAAAGGCCGGGATTCCTCAAAATGAGGCTGCACATGAGAGTGAAGATCTTGCGGGGAGGAGATGATGCCAGAGACGTTGTCATAGATGAGCTGTCCCGGAACGACGATCGGAACAATGTTGCTGAATTGACAAGAAGCACGTCGGTTCCGAAAGTCGGGGGTATTGGCGAGGTGGCTGTAAGACATTGAGCCAAATTAGGTTGAGTTGAAAATACTGTTATATCCGTGTCGGAAAAGGCCAGAAGGACGGAAGGCCAGAAGACGTAAAGGGCCGGAAGGACGGATAGGGCCGTAAGTGATACCATGTAGGAGATCGGGTACACCAACTAACTTTGCTTGACGACGAAGGAGATTGAAGTCAGACCACAGAGCAATGCGGAGGCAAAGCACATTCATTTTCAACTAAAGATACAGTAGAACATGATACGTATTTATACTAAATACGGAGATAAGTCTAATGCGGAAAGAAGTATGTAAAAGACAATAAGTACAGTGAAAGACAATAAGAACAATAAGAGGGAAGCATGGTTGCATAAGTCATATGTTTGATTTGGGGAACACTCAGAAGACCTTCATTGCGGAAACCCCAAAGGTTGTGCGTCAACAGAACTAGCCGGATGCAACAGGAAAGTTGGATAGGACGCAACGGCCGTAAAGTAGGCTGTAACCAGAATGGCCGTAAACGACTGGAAGGGACCGGAACAGATCGGAAAGTGCATGGTTGTAACAGTCTCAAAGAAGAACCAAAGAATTCCTTTCCCTGCTCACAGAGGTGGAACATCTTGCACTCACAGTACGTCCAGCCTAGGATTCAAGTTTTTATTGCTAATCTCTATTAGATCACGATGCGAGGGGCTGAGAGGCCAGCCAAGGTTCACTGGACACATCCATTTTTATTGCCACTGCAATCCCTATCAGATGAAGCAGCACAACAAAATTTTATGGAGATTACAGACAATGTCCATGCAAAAGAGGATATAGAGCAGATTCTCAGATTCACTGATAAGATGCCCTTGGCGGTGAACCTCATTGCACATTTGTCCTCATGTGAGGGCCTTTCAAATGTCTTGGCTAGATGGGAAACCGAAAGGACAGCTCTGCTTTCCGTGGGTTATGACAGAACATCCAATTTGGATGTGTCTATCGGTCTCTCTCTCTCAAGTCCCTGAATCACAGCCAATAGCAAGCAATTATTGAGTCTGCTCTCAATTCTCCCAGATGGCCTATCTGATGCTGAACTGGTCCAAAGCAATCTTCCGATCTCCAACATTCTCAGTTGCAAGGCCATATTATTGGATACATCATTGGCACATCAGAATGGCAATAAGCGATTTCGGTTACTAATGCCTGTCAGAGAACATATTCAACATTTCCATCCTCCATCTCCATCCCTTGTACTATGTGTTTGCAAACACTTCCACACACTTCTGCAGCTATACCAGAAACCTATTGCAGAGCAATTACAGCCTGTGATTCGCAGGATAACTTTGAATCTGGCAAATTTGCAAGAAATCCTACAATGGGGTGTAAATGGCAATGCTCAGATATCAAGGATACAATCTACAGCATATCATCTCTGACCTCATTCTATAGATATACTGGATGTGGCTCTACAATCTTGATGGAGCTTGTACCACCTATCTTACCTGGACTCAATGACCACCTACTGGAGATTCGTTTTATCACTGAAGTTTGCAAATCAAACCACTATTACCCCACATTTGATCGGGAACAACTGATAACTCGGGGAATATGTATACTTGAACTTGTTGACAATCCTCCCCTACAATGTGAGTGTTTATCCCTCCTGAAGCTATTATTATTCCCATTGCACTTCTTAGCTGACTTCTATTATGCAGCAGGTCTTTTTTTTGTGGAACACGGATTAGATAAAGCTCAAGCTATGCAATTTTACAAAAAGGCACTGAAGTTGTCAGAGATTTATGCCGACAGCAACCAGCAGTGTAATGTTCTGATGAGCATTGTAATGTTCTGATGAGCATTGCTTGGGTCCAATGGATAACTGGAGATTATGGTACTGCACAAATACACGCAGCTGAAGTACAAAGACAATCCAAATCTTCAGGAAATCTGTATTTGGAAGCAAGAGCACTATGGATTGGAGCTTTGTGCTCCACAACCCTAGGAAATGTCCAGCAGAGCTTGTACCAACTATGCAGAGTCAGAGCAATTGTTGGCATCTGTGGCCTAGCTGGAGGTCGTCTAGACAATCAAATTGCAATATTACAGGGAGAGATTCATCTGCGGAAGTCAGAATATCATCGAGCCAGAAACATCTATAGTCAACTCATTGAAACCAGGTCTCCCAACCTAAATCTCCTCTCCTATGCCATATCACTTCTGAATATTGCACACATTGATTCAATCCGTGGGGATAGACAGGATGTTTATGACAAGTTAAACCAAGCAAAGAAAATTTTCAGTGATTTTGCTTATCCAAGAGAGATTATTGCTTGTAACATGTTCATAGCTGATATTGAACTCAGAGAAAGGAAGTTTGACTTGGCAAAGGTCAGATTCCAGGAATGTCTCCATTCTGCCAGAGGGACAAACAATCGGGTTGAATTATTCTGCTGGGAAAGACTAGCCGATATCAGGGCTTGGGCCACTTCAGAATGGCAACCCACTTGGCCAGTAATATACCTGGGGTATGCTTACAGAAGAAAAGATAAATTGGCCCTTCACAAAGCACTTCTCTGTCTGGGAGATATGTTGATTGTCAACAAAGACAAAAAAACTGCTGCCAATCTCTACACAGTGGCACTGGAGGGATTTACCCACATGGATGTACATCAGGGTTGAGCACAATGCATGACACACCTTGGAGACCTGGCAAACAAACAAGGTTGTATCTCAGAAGCAATTGACTTCTGGGCCACCGCTCGTCCACTGTTTGAGCAGTCATTGCAATCCATAGATGTAGCTCAAATTGACGTCTGGATCTCCAAGGTGGAGCAGACTCATCCGAAAGCTTTGCTGAGACTCGCAACTTTGGAAGCACCTGTTGAATTAGTCAATAATGAGGCCTCTGATGTTGAAGACAGGGCAGGGAGAACTCATCAGAATTCCATCAATGCTTCAGCTCTGGTTACCATGTGACATGCCTACTGGTTTTCTTCATTAAACAGTATTTGTTCTATACAATGGTTGAGTATTTGTGTATCCCCAAGTCTAGTCTATCTACATAGTTCAATTTATTCCTAGTGTCTCACAAGAAGTGAGAATTTAGTCTGGCCCAATATCATCCTATTCTATCTATGCGGAGCCAAGAGGGAGTGTAGTGCATAGAAATACAAAACATCTCTGTGGTGCGAATTGTGCAATAAATACAAGTAGCAACAACTGTAGTGGGAGTGGGCCTCGTTGAGTACCACCCATGCGCATAGATTCTGATTGTAAACTGATCAAGAATCCGCAATCAATATCTGTTCGGTGGGACTGTGCTGGAAATACCTTTCTATCTACTTGTCTTGTGCCCTCCCTAGGGTCTTTGATCCAACAAGGGGTATACAAATCAAATGGAAAAGGAAGGGCGAGTGTATGTGAGATTCAAGTCGGACTTCCACTCAGTGGGTTATATTCACGGATCCACATCATATTTGCAGCGTGTTTGCGGTGTGTCCACTTCAACTAGACTTGTCTTCACCACATCCACATCCACGCCAGACGTCTTCCTCCTCGCATCCCGGGGGACTCGGAGATAGGGCAAAAAGAAACCTGTCATTGTCACTGCACATGTCCACACAGGCGAGCGAAGGACCACGTTCAGCCACTCGTGAGTCATGGGCGTGGGCAGAAGTCAGCGAGTGTACTCCGCTGCGTAAGGAGCTGAACAAGGTGGAGGGGAGAGAGCAAGTGGGAGAGTGTTTGCAGCCGTATTCACGTTGGGAAGACGATAAATGTACTGGCGGGCAACATACCGGAATTTCTGGAAATGATGAGAAGGTTTAGCTGCTGAGATGTGCATGCATGTGTAACCTCACATATTGTGATCGATGCGTGTATGGACACGCTCTGGAGGTGGGTTACGTTCCATTATTGCTAGCCTTTTATGGCAGTTTGATTACTATAAAAGGCAAATTTGTAAGCTAAAAATGGCCTGCGTTACGCGTTCCGCAAGTGGATGAATGGAGTGCGGCCTGCCGCCAACACCGGCGGTTGAGAAAGAAGGAGGGTGTGTAAATCCCCAGCGAGCCGGAGGAAGGCAGGAGTGCCCGCGAGTATCTTCGCCAACTATTCATCCTACATCGGCACACCGCGCGATCCCCAGACACACGTGTACTCCTTTTTTGCTCGTCATCCGCTCATCCCCATTCCCCCCTTCCCCCCCAGCTCCCACACTCTCCCCGCCTTGTCCTCCTGTGACCAACCACCTCCACCTCCCATACCTCCTCCGCCACCTTTCCCCACCCGACCCATCCCACACCGCTTCCGCGCACAACACCCAGGAGAGTATGGAATTCGCATATCCGTACCTGTACAGCATTCGAAGGGGCAGCCAGACCTCGTCCCCACCGCGCCCCGTTGTTCTCGGCCCGTTTCGCCTGCCCCGCGGGCTTCGCTGTCTCTCGCAGCTCCCATTTACTCCGAAGCTACGTTTCGCGCGCATCGCGGGCTCGATTTGGCTCGAGCACACGGGGGAGCTGTAGATCGCAATAGGCTGGGAATTCAGATGGGGGTGCGGCGTGTGCAAGTCGAGAAAAGCCGCACTAGGGAGAGGTTGACGCGATGGGCGGAGGAGAAGAAAGAAAGGGCGAAAGGGCGAAAGGGAACGAGGGAGAGAAGGTGTGGGAAGCCTTGCGCACCGCGGAGGGTGTAGGAGTCTCGCGTGCTCTTGCCTCCTTTCCCACAGCTCCTCCAGCTTCCACCATCGCTCAGCCCTCTTGCCACATCCACCCCGAGTACGTCTTCCCCCCACCTCCGTCACGATGCCCGCGCGCGAGGTACGCAAACCCACCCGACCCCACCCGACGCGAACGAGCTGCGGCTTGATCCCAAAGACCGTCCGACTGGAGGGAAGTCCATGTTGCTCGTGCCCAGTCGCCGGCGGCGCGCGCATCCCACCCGACCGGTAAGTACGCTGTACGGCGGGCGCCGAGCTCCGCTGGAGCGCGCGGTGGAGCCCCGCATCACGATCACAGCGCTGTACACCGCAAGGAGACAAGGCTGAGATGAAGTCGAGGTGGAGCCATGGGATACGAGGAGGGGAGGGAGGGAATGCCGCGGTGCGTGTATTTGGGGTAACAATCTCCCATCCCTCCATCTACTTATTCCTGCGCTCCTTCTCGATGGCCCCACACGCGGACACCCCCGCCGCTTGTCCTCAGCCCGCCCAAGACCCTGCCCACCCCTGCGCACGACGTCGGGCACGAGCAAAAGTAAGGACGGGAGGCGCAGATCGCGTGCCGCGTATCTGTTCCCGTACGGCTGGTAGTGACGCGCAAGTGGGGAATGTGGGGAGGATCTGCGTCGGGCCTCGGCGTCTGCGTACGACTCGACGCAAGGCGCCGGAGGGTGGGCGCGGCGTGCATGATGCGGACGAGGTGAAGGTTCGGCAAGTGAGAGTCACGAGCTGGCGCGGGTACGTCTCGCTGCGCTCGTGCTCAGAATGGCGCCGCCGCCGGGGGACATCGAGAGTGGAAGTCGGAGAGAGACGGTGGTGGCCTTAGTATCCGCGACCCGCGTCGCCGTCGGGGTTATGCGAGCGGGACAGAGAACGCAAGTGTCCGCCGAAGTAGATAAGGTATAGCTGCGGTGGATGTCGAGGCAATGCACGGCAGTCGAGACCGGCACCATATGTATGCACCGCCGTCTATAAGTGTTCCTTGTGCGCAGACGAGCGTAGTGGATGCCCGGCGATGCGGTGCTCGACGCCAAGATACCGAGCTGCCAATGGCCAGAGTCAGCGTACTGCGTACAAGCGATCGAGAAAAGCAAATGCGTACCCGGTCGACGTCCTTTTCCGAGCGCAATGAGCTCCGTTTCGCCTGCGCGCGGTTCCACGACAGTGGGAGGCATCAACGTGCAGATCGTCGCAGCGCTCCCGCTCATCGACGTCTCTCGGATTCATCCTCGCAGGGTCGGGTACCCATGAATTGGTATCGAGCACATTACATGGCGAACCATCAACGGAGTATGCATCGGCGAGCACACGCAGGCGGGTGGGGGTTTCGTAGGTGACGAGAGAAAGAGGCGGTATGGGCACGTCGCCTCGCGCGAGTCAGCGCACGGTGTAGTAGCAGAATGAAGAGCGCAGAGAGGCGGGGGATCGATAGTATGAAGGCGCTGCGAGTGCGCGCAGTGGCGGTTGGATGGATGGCGCAGAAGGCGGAAGGGCGGAGGATCGATGGCAAAGGGGCAGGTGTGCGTGCATCCACGACGTCGGTCGTGTTCGGAAGATAAATGCAGGCGGCGGGGTGCGACGCAACGTACGTGCAGATGCGCGCGGGCTCCCTGCAGCCGCACTGGGGACTGCTCTCTCCGCATCCAAAAGCGGAGAAAAGGTGGGTCTCTCCGCCGCCTCGAGGCAGCAGCTCGCTCCGGGCAAGCGTGAATGAAGCGCGTAATGATCAGTCGATGTACCCCGCAAAACCACATCATCGTCGCGGGGGGCGCGGGACGCGGGGGGATGGACTTGTGCGCGTCCGTGCGGTGCGCCGTGGGATAAATGTCGAAGCGGACGGGGGTGGAGCGGGGAAGGCGGGAGTCGAGGTGAATCTGCACTTCGATTTCATGCGTGCAGGGTGCGGGAGCAGGATGCGTAGGTACCTTGGCACGGCAATGCGAGAATGAGGTGCCGTTGACACGGAGCGGGGTGAAAGAAGACAAGCCACTCGGCCGACGAGTAGGGTCGCGCGCACTGCCGCAGGTTTTCTGGCTAGATCAGCTTGCGTAGCTCGCTCCGAGCATAGCAAAGTGAGCTGAGATGCACTGGGGAACGCGAGTCAGATGTCATCAAGACATCGAAGAAAAAAGTACCAGATCACCATAGTTCCACGCCTCGCAAGATCATACATGTCCTTGCTGTGAAGATTCGCTGCTTCGGGCTGAAGGGCCGTTTCCGGATCGAAAGCGGCGCAGGAGAAAACCTCAAGAAACTTGGCAAGCGGCGCAAACACATCCGATGGCGCGGTCCTGTCACGAAAGAATGTTGGCCTGAGGGCTCATGTCTATTTCGGAGTCTCCCAGTCGTAGCTGCGCGAGTCTGTTGAGATTTACACTGCCATACAGCAATTCAGGGTTTCCTTGGTTCCAGTCCGCGTGTGGCGGGCGTCATTGAAGAGAGCGGCTGAAGTACAGGCCGAGGTTGTAGGTTCAGGAAAGGAAAAAGTTGTGGCTGTCCGCCTTGGTTGATTGTTATTTAGCTACGTCTTGTTCTCTACCGTGACCACCATGTCTGACTGCGTGGCTTCATCTCAACTGCTTGGAATAGCAAACATCAAATTCAATCCAACTCCGCATTACATGTCAAGTGAATGCAGTACTAGTCATGGATGAACTCGCGGCACCACGATCGTCGATCAAGCAAGAACGGCGAACGCTGCGTTGGCCGTTGGACCGTAGTATAGCCAGGAGGAATGACAAAGATGAGCTTAATATTGTGGCGGCTAGGGTCCCGAGCCAATGAGCCAGCTTGAAGACGGTCGGGAGTCGGGACGAGGGTAAGAGGAAGCCGCGCACAGTCACCCTCAAATGTTTGATGCAGAATTGACGTGAATGATAAGATAAATCGCGCTGATATGACGAAAAGCATCAGAATCGAAATTCGAGTCCCAGACCCGCGGGACACCCCCGGACCCGCGGGACGGGTCCACGGTAGTCGGGGGTTTCAAAAAAACTCAACACCGTACCCCTCAGACCCGACCCCTCATACCCCTCGCCAGACCCGCGACCCGTGCTCTTCCTTACGAACGCAACGCAAAGCACTAGCTAGTACTGCTCAGGACCAGAGCCTGCAGGGGTTCATGTCGGCTATCTTGTTTGTGTTTTCCTTGCACCTCACTTCCATCTAGTCGCGTCAAAATACTCGTCAAAAAGTCACACCCCAACATCCATTCAAACGCTCGTATCGTGCTTTTCGATGAATCTTTGGGGACGCCGGCCTGCATATCTTCTCCAGGTAACTGAGTTCATACAGTACAAGGCCTTGGCTCTTGTCGCAAATTCAAAGATTCCCAGGCCACTGTGGCCTGCCGATATTCTGCTTCCGCAAAGCTCCGCCGCCGCCTGCAATTGAATGCTCATCTTGTATGGATTACGAGAAGTTATCTCTCCATCATCACCTGCGCCATTGTATGCGACTCAAGATGTACGAGGCCACGATTCGCATCCCGTTTGGCTTCACGCACACTTGGAATTGGCGAGGCTGAAGCCCTTCTCTCGCTGGGTGTGTGTAGATCGGCGTCACTGCTTCGAAAATGCGCGGCCCCATATCCGAGCCCTTCACTTCGACCTGGTTCCCACCCTTAGATGCGCCGACGCCAACACCTGGAAATTCAGGCCAACTTTCCATAATAAACTGGGTGAGTTCATAGTGCCGATCAGCCATTAAATTGACTGCAAGTAAGCGGAGAAAGGCGTAACGGTGCGAGGTTGAACCGGTAATCAATTAGGAAGTACAGAGACCATGATGAATAAGTGTTGGTGAGCGTATCAGAGGTTTCAACAAGGAACAGAGACGATGTTCCTCAAATCTGACCGAATTAAACGATACCTTTGGATAGAAAAATGTACCTCCAGTACTGGGACTAGATGCTAGCGCTGCCGCTTTTATAGATTTTTTTTTTTTTTTTTTTTTTTTGTATGATATTTACAACTAAAGATGCAATGTATAATTATTGTAAGCTTCGCGAGGTAGTGCGCCTTCTTGCTCTTGATTCCTAATGGGCAGAATCAACCATTTCAACATTGTGTTGAACATTAATCGAACGGTCATCTTCTGTAAGCTAGCGTCTTGACATCGCAGACTGGAGTTTTCAAAATTTATGCACGTCGGTTTGCTAAAATTATGCATACACTTGGCCGGGTACAAAAACAAACTGGAGGCAGTCTTCGCATATCCACCGTCGTCGTTCGTGGCAAATCAGATTGACGTGAATATCGTCCATGTCTTTCCTTGCCCCTGCTGAACCCATGATTGGATGTTGTACACCCAAATGAAAGTACACTCACACTTACATAAGACCCTACGGCACAGCGGCCTTGGGATCTTCAAAAGTCCCTTGGAATTCCTCCCCTTCCACCCGAACCTGAAGTTCCATCGCTGCATTGGATCCCCTTTGTGCAACAAAACTGGGGAGGGTTGATCGCCGGCTGATCGTGACGCACTTCTCCACGTCGTCGGTGCTCACTCCCAATCCGACGCGTACAATAATCAGCGTCGGTGCGATCCCCTAGGTTTGGTGGGCAATGAGCGTATGTATTCGACGTGATATAGGCAGCGTACGACGATATGGTAACAAGGAGCGAGGCATATGAGAACCGCACTCGTGGGTCTTGAGGGAATTAAGAAGACGATGACGGTGATAGCAAAGGCGGTCGGATATATGAGCCCACTTTCGATGCTAAGACGGGTGAGACTGAGTCAAGTTACGATTTGTTGGAACCTCACAGAATGGCCGTCAAATCCATGTATTTCTTCCGCGAGCGTCTCCCGAGATAGTTGGCGGCTCGGCGAGATATCCACCAGATACGTCCGGCTGAATAGGGCTCATATCCAGCCATGATAGGGCTTCGCCATGAATTATCGACTCACCGGCTAGTCCCGATCCTAGTACATTGGTGAAGAACACCGTCCCAATACAAACTGCCATCGCCGCGCGTTCAGAAGTCCCCGAGAGCGGGAGTAGACCGACTACGCCCCCAACTAAGATTAATATCGGGCGCAAGTGAGTGACAAGGTCTGTCATCGTGGGGGAACACTCACCGATGGTGAGAACCCAGGCCGCAATCAAAAAGGCTACTGCTCGCCAACTGAAGCCCCATATCACATAGCACCGATAAATCTTTCAGTTTAGCAATTTGGTTAAGGTCGTGCGTAGTGGACACAAAAATCGCTTACAATAATAGCGTCGGCGACCGCACTTGCAACTTTACGTCACCCTCTCAATCCCGCCATAAATTAGTGTCACTCACTTTGCGACAGAGAATCTGATTTTGAGGAGGATTCCGATGCGATGAACGGACTCGGGATCGCCGGGGGCGTAGAGCACGGGCAAAGGATTCTTCAGGGAAAACAGCTCGTATATCGCCGTGTCTGCAGTGTCGGTGATGAATGCCCATGCGTATGCGAGCGCAATGTGAAGTGTCGAGAGGAAAAAGAGAACGATCATGCAGGCCAGGTGAAATTTATAGTTGAATCTTCGCCGCGAGAGGAGCACCTGGACAGACTGATAGAAGAGAACGGAATAAATCCCTGTGGTAATTTAGCCGACAGTAGCTTTGAAGCCCGGCGTGACGGGGACTGACCATATGTCAGTGAATCTAGCTACGGATACTTGTTAGCCGACCGACGAGCAGCGCAACACCCAGCTCACCACTAGCGGGAAGTATTGCGTGAGTGACTGCGGGAAGACTGGAGTCGCGGTTAATACATGGTTAAGGAGGCTGGTGAAGCAGTACCTACCATGCCAGTGTGGGATCAGCGGCGTGGATCGCCCAGTCCCTTTCAAGCGCTATTTCGAGATGCCGAAATCCGCTCTGGTTCCCCAGTTCCCATTGCCATAAGGAACTTGAAGGTGGCAATGATTCGCCGGGACATCACGCCTTCCACAGAAACTCGCATCTTTAGCTAATATAGACTAGAACCGGCCGCTGGCATCGGAAGTTCCTAGATACACAAGATTCCGATTGGTCCATGAAGATGAATATGCTTCCATTAACACAGGTTGGCATCTTTAGAATCAATCTGTCATAGCGGCGACAATGCAAGCAGTGAACCTTGTTTCGCACTTCTTGGAAAACATTGGTAGCCAATCTCAGCACCTTTCCAAGCGCTGCCCACAGCCCCAGAGTAACACCATCCCGGGAAGTCGAATGGTATGACTCGGAGGCAGTAATGAAATGAGGTGAAAGCGAGATGGGAGATATACGTAGAATAGTTCAGAAGACTCAATATCAGCAGTGATCGAGGAATTGAACAGCACTGTATTGAGTCGAGGGCGCTCTCATGAGTTCCCAAGTAACCAGATTCGAAATGACCGGATCTATGATATCTGATACATCGCACCTGCTGAGATGCGATGATTCCAAATTAGGCTCAAACATTGATAATTTAGAGAGGGGCCCACCTTACAAACTTCAGGAATGGTGATTATAAAACGATCCGTGTTGCCTCGAGAATGTTCAGTGGATGATAGGACTCTTCTTCGCGGGGAATATGTAGGGCTGTCCATGTCCCGTCTTGCGGCGCCGAAATACGCAACGAAATCACGGAGTTGTAAGATGGGAAGAGGGTGATGTCTTCCACCGAATTTCAGTGCAGGCCCGTGTGGTAGGTTCAGATGGCCCGCATGTGGAAATCGGTTTTTATCTAGGTTTTTATTCGTATTCTTACTTTACCCCTATCGTGTTGTAACGTAAACAGCGACACGTTGTACAATTCTACGCTCATACCACCATCTACGCGACCAGTGCAGTGCAAGCGCCCGGAGGCAGCATCGGAGCTCCTCGCTACTCCCGTATCATCGCCACCAGCCACAAACAGCCTCAAAACACGACTCACGACCTCACCCTCTCTGTACATCATTTTCGGACAAATTTTCACTCTCTTTTGTCGCACTTTTCACACTCTACGGCTCGGGACCCGCTCTCATATTTTATTCCAACAATTCACTCGACTACTAGACGGACTACCGACCCATTCCAAGACACTACGGACCGGGCGTTCTCCCTTTCCACACCGGAAGACAGCAGTATAGGTCAAATTATTGGTATCCGGCAACGTGGGTGCGGCTCGATGCGGGCGTCTCTGCCGGGAGCAGAAACAGTGACGGTCAATGGATATTCCAAAGGGTTCCCAAGTTCAAGTCCAAGTGGAGCCAATGGGGAAGATCAGCATACATTCATCGGCGGATCCAAGATGTCGCATCTCTATTTTCAGGATCTGTGGGACTCTAGTCTCTGGCTGGATCCCAGGCGCCCCGCGGGAGGAAAGATGCGTGTGTGGCAGTGCTACCTGGGACCTGCCGTTGATTATTTGCTGATGCGAGTGATGATCGTACATGTCCGGCTTCTCGGGTCGACCGTCCGGTCGCAAGACGGCCAGTGGGGTTGCGAAAGGATGGCGCTTTAAAAACGCTGCTGAATCTGAGTCATGGTCATGGGGTCCTTTTCACCACATTCTCATCCTAGACGAAACCGAAGAGCGATTAGGGGGAGCGCAAAGAGCCAAACCGGTGTCCTGGGCGACCTGCAACAGCAGTGGCAGATTTACTTCCCGAGTTTGATTGGGTGGTATTTACAGTATGACACTTTTATGACGGGCAACGATCGGTCAGGAGATTATCACCTATTCATGATATTCAGAAAGTCTTCCCATAATCGTCGGAACCTAGCAGCTTTCAAGGACCATCGAGGTCGCAGAGGGTATCCGAGTCAATATCCCTCAGCGCCAGGAAATCAGTGGGTGAAAGTAGACAATATTCACTCGGTGGAGCCTCTAGATCGTCTGTTAAGGTGTGGCCATTTTAAAGTGAGTAGTTCACCCGAGTAAGGTTCCATCTTGATTGAGCTTATGACACTAGTAGGGAAACGGGGGCGATCATAGTAACGGGAGATCAGGAACTGAGGTCCGTGTAAAACCATATAATGCAATCTGATATCCTTCTTGTCCACACGGCCCCATCGTGGGTGTGTCCCGGACATTTCCCCGCTGTCCGGGCTTTATGATAGCGACACCTTTTCGCCTCCCAAGCACATATAAAGTACGGGGGATGTCCATAGGGCTTCTCAGATGCTCACAAAATTAGATCTTCACCCCAGCATCAACACCATTTCGGGCGCATTTTGATGTTCGGCTCGATCCAGACTACCTGATGGTCTGGTGCTGAATATTCACAAACACTTGCTACTCAGACAAACGAGGGCACCACGCTCTGCCATAAAATCGGACTGTTTAAATCACACATGATACCTCTGGGACTCAGTGGGACTGTCTCCTCGCGCAAGTTGAGGGAACAGATGGGTATGTACTATGAACTGATGCTTGCCGCTCTGTTTTGTGGTACAAAACAGTGTCTGGGGCTGTGACATAGCCACCCATGCCACAACCACATGTGTCACAGCCCCAGCAACCGTTTTACATACATTACACTCTTTATAAAATTAAGCCCGTCTGAAGCCTTTAAACTCTGCTTTTGGTTCACCAGACCCAGACTTTTGGATTTCGCAGTTAAGTGGCGCTTTGGACGGCTATTGGCTGTGAGGAGCCTCACAGCTACCAAGTGAAAGAGGATGCAAGGCCGCAAAGTGGCCGAGCAGCCACTCGTTGTACTACAAAATGGAGGAGCATCTCTATATAAAGAGAGAGGTGAATGCCAGCATGAAACAGCTTCCCAGCCAGACTTTATCCAGGCCAATAGAATCCGCATTGCCTTGTGATGCCTCGAACTTTTCTGTAGTAATGCCATGCAGTGTTTTCAATTCTGAAATTAGACGCTCGACGAGAATATAACTGATACTTGTCGTCGGAATCACACCCGTTTCCAAGTAATGAGTGTGTGCATGTAGAGGAGTGACAATCCTCATATCACAGGATCAAGTGCAACAGAACAAACACTGGTGGAAGTTTGAATTCGAAACACTGCAGGTAATTATGCTCAAATTATTTGATGGACTCGCAGTGTTCACACCAGGGGGAAAAACTGAGGCATATGAAAACCATATGCATCAAACACATATGGTTCGCACATTGCCAGATCACGGGACAAAGGTATCTGGCACCTTTGTCCCGTGATCTGGCAATATGCGAAATATATGCCTTTGTGTCACCCCCGAAAACAAAGGTGCAACAAAGGTGATTGACACCTTTGTTCCACAATCCACACATATGCGAACCGTACGCATATGGTTTTCATATGCGTCGGTCTTTGCCCCCAGTGCGAGGTGATGCAGGCGGGAGATCCGAATTAGCCGAAGTTGGAGACCGAGTTGGAGACGAAGTTGGCCATCAAGTTGGACGTCAAGTCGAGCTCTTGTGCTCGACTTTACCTCAAACTTGGATTTTTGGGCTCCAACTTGACCTCCAACTTCGCAAGTTGGAATGCAAGTTGGAGCTCAAGTTGGGCCCCGAATTTTAACTTTGAAACCCTCTAATGTTACCCGCAAAGCCCAAGATCTTCTATGGTCGAGATCAGAGGCGGAGAACATCATAAAAATGCTCAGCCAGCAGCCAGCCAGAATAGCTATTCTCAGAGGAGGTGGAATGGGCAAGACCAGCCTTGCCAAAGCAATCCTGCACCATCCAGACACTTGTGTAAAATTTGCACATAGATTTTTTTGTCAGTGCAGAATCAGCATTGTTCACTGCAGACTCTTACTGACTCCATTTTAGTATGAGTACAATTTTCTACATATCTTCAAGCCCGTGCAGAGCCAGCAGGGTGCTAAATATCTGAACCTGAACATAGCTCAGTGGAAATCAATTGATTCAAGGATTAGATCAAACCATTTCGCGCTTGTCGGACCTCGGAGGAGGTGAGTATAGTCCGATCCTTCATACTTGAAGGATCTGCCAGCATTTGGGGGGACCGGACAGGTGGTGTCTTTTTTGGAGACCGCCACGTTCGGGCGAGCGGGCACGCATTGGGCGAACCCAACCGACAAGCCGAAGGCCCGCCCCCGAGCACGTGCACCACGGAAACCTACACGCGAGCCTCCGGCGAGGAGAAAAGATTTAAGAACCACGTTGAATTAAATATATGAATTACAGATCCAAAAATTCAGCATGTAATGGAGCTAGAATGTCCAAGCGGCGCCAATAAATTAAGAATACATCTAAATTCCATCTGCCCATCGCCTGTACCACGTCTGGGTTGACCCTCACAATGGGAAGATGAGTCGTTCCCCCGATACGAAAGCTGTGGCCCATAATTGATGGTACCCCAGAGCGTGCTGTATTTTCACTTTTGCATCTGCTGTCAGAGGGACGCTATGTGTTCTACTCGAGCTCATGTGCCTGCCGTGAGCCGGTTGTGTTGCCTGAGCTTGTAAAGCTTTGCATTGTAAGACTCGCCTCACGGCCGCCCTTATTGTTGCATTGACAGGCATCGTGGCGGTATGTTGCTGAGTTGGTTGTTGTCATGTGACCGTCTGTTCGTCCAAGAAATAATGAGGATTGCGGGTATGACAGTACACAAATTCTAGTATGTAAGTCCTTCGCCTGTATGCTATGGTTTATGAAGGGGTGTAAATGGAAAGGGATATTTGGTGGGCTACCAATTAATTGCTGCCTAGACAGGAACTCTCCTCGCGACATTGGATCCGCTGGGTTCTTCTTCGATGGAATATATGTGATCGTGAACCATATTTCGTGTTCATGGTAGAGGTGAAGGATCTGCTGGAGGATGGTGTTCTCCTGTGTGTTGTACGACTTCCCTGCCACCAGCGCCCCAATCACGCCTTGATTGTCTGACCTGAGGTGGAGGTGCACTTTGGATACCTTCAACGCCACGAGCGTCCGAAGGGCGAGTTCGATAGCCACCATCTCTCCCCAACCGATGCATCTCCCTTCGGAAAACCAGCCCTCCTTGTATTTCCATGCTAGCCATTTCCCACAGTACATCAAGCCAATGCCCCAGCTTGTGGATGTGTCCACGAATATCTTGTCGTCTTGCATTGGTGGCAGTTCGTGAATGTGAAGGACTACATTTGGTGCCAACAGTTCCCGTTGCCACCAGTCCAGGTCCTTCGCCACGTCCTGTTCCACTCTCAGCCTGACGTATGGGCTGCGCGTCCGGTTGAATTGTGCTGTTAGGTGGTATAGCGAGACGAGGTGAGAACGGCCTGGTGGAACCACGTAGGTGCAGTGGTTAAGTGTGCCGACAACGTGTTCGGTCTCCTTACGTGAGACGGTCGCGCCCTCCCTCCATGGGTCTAATTTTTACAGGTATTTGATGTGCTTGCCGTAGTGACACCGTCTTCTCATCTAGGTCCCAGTCGAAGCCGATGTAAGTAACCAGGTGCTGAAAGGTGTGTGCTTGGTGGGTTCCCACATCCACCCCAGCTCAAAGAAGACTTTTTCGTTGTACTTGTAGACAAAATGGCCTTTGCTACCCCCTTACGGCAAGCGGAAGAATACAAAATCATCTACCCACTTGAGGATTTCTTTGATCAACATGAACTTGAGTAAATGGACGAGAAGATCTGTGAGGCGTCCAAATGCACCTGGTGCTGGGTGTGCACCAAAACTGAAGGCGTTGTCGAACCTGACTTTCCCTTCCCACGAAATCATAAGTTGGGGTTGGTCCTCTGGTAGAGAAGGTACGAGGCGAAAAGCCCTCTTCACATCGAAGACTGATGCCTAAATAACTCGTTAGTGGCTATCTGTTACGTTGTTCATGTTAACGTGCCTGCGTGCCTGGCTTGGCTCGGGCTACAATTAAATAGCACTGTGCAAAAGAGCCCCAATCGCACGGGAAGTCGTCTTTGTTGATCTGGGAATTAACCAACGCGATGTCGGGGTTGTCGTAAGGAAAGCTATGGTGATTAAACATCCGCCATTTGCCGTGTGGCACGTCTTTCTGTATGCAGCCGACGGGCAAGCATCAGAATGGGCCGATCTGAGACTCAAGAAACTCGGGGTGTACGCCTCCAATATGCGGCCAAGTGCCTGCTCTTTCTCCAAATATGCCGAGATCACCTCGGGGTGTTCCAATGCCGACTTCAAGTTGTCGAGTATGTATGTCGTTCGCGCCGTCTGCGCTCTGTCAAGACCATGAGAAAAACCATAACGTATGCAATTTGGGATGTCGCTGTATGTTGCCTCGAGCCCTGCCTCCTTGATCTGCCGCTCCCAGTTGTCCGCTTTGAGTGGAGTGACAATCAGGAAGATCTTAGACTTGCGTGCAGGAATTGCACAGAATGTCCTGCAGCCGTGGATCCAGGGAGTCCCGACCCGGCGCCACAGAGTGTGCAATGGTGGATGTAATTGCACGGGCAAGCATTCCGTCTGGCTGGGTTAGGGCATCCGACTGAGTTCGAGTTCCAGCAGGGCCAAATGTTGTTTGGAGCTTCAAAGAAGCGCTGGCCGATGCGCGGTCTAGTGAGCCATGTTGGTGTACCATCACAGTCTTTGAAGACATGCACCAGACTGCCGCACGCATAGCACCTAAGCCTCGTTCGCCGCATGCCTCCGCCGCCGCCGCCTGCGTAGCCACGTTGGAACTGTTGCTGCTGTTGTTGAACTGGTTAGTACTGCACTCGTTGTTATAGCTGCTGGTTCTGGGTAGCAGCACCCCCCGTGCGAAAGGAACTCCTCGCCAGATCATCCCGTGCACTCTCGCTGATGTATAGCCATACCTCCAGCTGCCAGTCGGATATGTCAAACTGGTCGGTCGGTGCTGCTGAGATGAACACGCCTAGTACTTCTGTGTTGTAAGCTTGCGATGTGAGGGAATAGTTCCGGTTTCCGCGAATTTGGGCCTTGCCTTGAGCACTGTGAAGTGCAGGTTCAGGTTGCCTGCTAGGATGTCAGCCTGCTCGCGTGGGACGTAGAACTCGTGCACTGCGTTCACGAGATTGTCCGCTGCCAGCAGGAAATCTGCGGCGCCCATGTGTTTGTCTCTGGACATATCCGCCTGCTCCATCTTTGTCCAAATGATTGTGTTGTTGCAAGCAACTATGTGTTGGTCCTCCTTTGTATCACGTGTCTTGTTGGTTGACGAGCACATCACCAGCGTGAGGTCTGTCATGAGAATGGGCTTCTTCCAACCTGTGGCCATATTGAGGCGGACGTGCTTCAGTGTCACTGTCATCAAGACCGGCAGTACACGCTTGGTGAATGGAACTCCGGCTTTTGCCTGTGTGTGTTTCCCGGCTATGTCTGCGCTGCCTGCGCCTGGATTGAGATGGGTGCTGCTTTGCTGAGCATCGTCTTAGGGAATGACGACATCGCTATTGAGTCTGTACATGCATTGTTAGCACGGTATAATGCATATATGCAGTAGCTGGCTGCATGGCCATATAATGGGACCACCTGGTCCTTTAGACAGCATGGTCTAACCCCCACGCACGACTGAGTTGTCCTTGTGCGTGGTGGGCCCTGCTTAGAGCCCTTCATATATGACGGTGCGTGCCCTGCATTGGCCCACGTGTCTAGCCCGTGTGCGCTGCATAGCGGCGGCCGGTGATGAAAAATACTGACTTACCTTCGAAATGAGGATCTTGGTCGTCCAGGAACCTATCCTGCTCGGGGCCGACTCCTGACGTGGTGAGATTCACAATTGCTTCTGCCGCGCATGACGTGGCTACCGAGCTTTCACAGTTTTCGAGGAACACCCGGAGCTTCTCCTGAGAAACAATGTATACTCCCGTCTCCGCATCGAAGTCTTCCTCGAATAGCGCAAGTGGGGGCGATAACGTCGACATTGTGCCTCCTCCACCTGGCGAGACAAGGCAATGTTGGAACAGCGTGGGTGGCACGTCCAGGTTTGTCTGCAGCTCGCTGCTGACAGACCTGGTGCTCGACTACATTTCCCTGCTGGCATTGTGTATGCTCGTCACTGGGTGCTGGCTGAAAGATACTCTACGCGCGCTGGTGGAGCTCTCACTGCTGAACCCGCTTCCGCTACCATGCCTCCTTCCGCCGCCAACGGTGTGATTGCTGGCACCTGTGTCTTCTTCGAGCGCTTCGTGCCTGGTGTGGTGCGTCCTGGCGTGGATGTGTTCTGGTGTTTCCGCATGTTTGCCGGTTTCTGTGCCTCTGTACAGGACTTTGCTCTCGCCGTCTGCGCTGCTGGACACTTGGATCTGCCCTCTACTGCCCTGCGGTGGGTCGTTGACCTCGCTCTCTATGTCGCGTCTCCGTTCCGCTGTGTTTGCTTTGATGCTGGCTATCTTTTCCTCGGGACTCGCATGCTCTCGGTGGCTTCCTCCTCGAGCTTCTTCTCTTGTACTCCTTGGCTCTCTTCTCTTCCTGGTTCTAAGGTGCGTCGACTTGTATACAATCTTCACCTTGCAAGCAAGCCGCCTCCTTCGCTGGGGATGATTCCATGTCGACCTGTTCCCCGCCATTTGCTTCCGTGGGATCGTCGCTGGTCATTGTCCTCGTTGATCACCGCATTTTGCTGTTCCTCGTCCCGCTGTTTGAGAGCCGTCCTCGTCCAGATTCATACTGTCGTCCTGTGCTGGAGCTGGTGCTGGCGAAGATTCCACAGCCCTGACTTTTCCTTTCTGGCTTGCCGTGTTAGGCGGTTGGACTTCTAGCATTCCAATCGCGTTGTCGAATTCCTCACCTGGCTCCTGTGTTGCCTCGCGTTCCATATGTTGTACCGCTACTCTCCGTGCCATTGCCTTTTTGCGAGACGCCATGTCAACTACTGTACTTTTCGTTTCAAATTGACAGGGGGTGTGACACGTGACCGTTTTAACTATTCGACATTTCGGCAGCCACCGAATTTTGCGTGACACCTCGAAAATTTCGACATTTGAACCGAAAATTTTCGTCTTTTTTGGGACTTTTTGGGCAGTTTGGGGACCTGCGCGACCGCCTGGAGATTCGACAGAGGCCCGAGTGATGTGTGACATAACAAAGTTCATGATCGACAGGGGGGTGCGTGATGCGTGACTACCGATTTGAAGGAAAAAGTACAGTACTGTTTAGCACGCTGAGTGTGGTTTCGCCTTGTTTCGCCTCGAACGGCTGCCGCACGGTAGCTGAGTCCCGAAAAACCGAGAAGAACGGGTGGGGTGATGGGAGCGCCCGAACAAGATGACGCGTCTTTGTACAACGACGCGCAAGCAAAGATCAACCGTTGTTGCATCTGTTTGCTTCGGTCTTGTTGCGGGCCGGTCCGGCACGAAACCCCGGCTCCCTCCGTTCGTGCCTCACTTCACGAACCTCTCACAAACCACAACCACAAACAGCCACAAATCTCGGCCCCTAGTCTCTTGCAGCCAGAGCTTCAATACATATTTAAACTCGTACCTCGTTGTATTGAAGTCTGTTATCAAGCGCGGGGGTCCGATCAGGGTAAGATCTTGTTATATAATCTGCACAGCCACATTGGCGCTTTTCGATGTTTTGTTGCATACAGAATCAATATTCTGACTTATTTTTGCATAGATACATTCATGACAGTACAAATGTTTCTATGTGCTTGGATTTTTAATACGCCCCGAAATGAGGTAGTGGAAGTACCCAAGTAGCCACGTGACTGTGTGCCGTGTTCAAGGCACCGAGCCGTAAATTGCACCCTAAAATATTGAATAAATTTCAGAAGGTTTGAGTCGCCAATATAAATCTTTCTGAGTAGTTTAAAATGGGCACAACAGCCCATTGTTATGCCGTAGTTGGAGGTTCGATACCGCGTGGCTGTGTTGATTATATAACAAGTACTTACCCCAATCGGGACCCCGCGCTTAACAACAGACTACTCGGCCCCCTTCTCTTACTCCCATGTCGCTCAGCGGACGATGACAGGTCTTCCCTATTGGTCGTCGCACGCATCGATACACCTCCCCACAACCTCCCCACGACCTGAAGGCTAGTGAATCGGGCTCCTCCGGCCGTTGCTCAGAGTGCTGCCAGTTGCTGGCCCGCTGGGTCCCTTCGATAAGAGCAACGAGAAGGGTTAGCCAATGAACTCTGGAAACACGACGATTGACAGGAACATTTCCATCCCGACTCGGTTTAGCCTGCCTTTCTGAAGCTGAATCATCTTTGACGACGACAATCGGATTTTGACGACGGCAAAGATTCTTTGTGAACGCCAGCCAGGTGCTCTCTTCTGCGTCACCGCGTCTACCGATACCATCTAAATCCGGACATATCTATGTCTTCATTCCGGTCGCATGTTCTCGGCCTCGAGCCCACGGCTCACCCACTTCGAGGTATCGGCCTTCCTTACCACCTACTCTTTTCACCTCCGTGTCACCAGCACCCAATCAAGCGAGCCATCTGCCGTGGCGTAATGCCCTACGAATCCGGTGAAGCGCCGGCATTATGGCCTTCGCCACTGCGCAAGTGTCGCCAGGCTCACAACGAACAAAATCACACACACAACGTCGTGGGTCGTCTCTCATCGCGCTGCATGCCATTGCGCGAGGCTCTCGCCGTCGCCCCCGCGCCGCTTGAGCGTATGCCTTACTCCCTCAAGCGGCTCAGCGAGGCGAATTCTCAGACCAAGGAGCTCCAGTGGCTACCCTGCAGTGCAAAAGACCGCACCAGATGCGGTGGTCGCCGCGTGGATACAGGAGATATGCGGGAGCGGCGACCGAGAGAAGGAGGGAGGCGGAGCGTGCGAAGCGGATATGAAGGCGCGCCGCGAGGGAGCTAGAGTCTTGAGTTGGAGCTGGACCTGGAGGTGGCCCCACGATGGGTTCGGGACCAGAGTGATGATGCACATGTACAGGCAGAGAGTAGTGCGCCCGCGACGCAGTGACGCAAAAGGAGCGGGAGAATAGTCCGAAGCCTGGGAGCAAGTGAGCCAGCGAGCGAGTTCGCGTCGTATGCTGCCCGCGAAAGAGGAAGTACGCGTTGGGTAACGTCTTTTCTTCTTTTGTTTTCGTTTTTCCCTAAAAAATAGGACACCGACTATATGGAAATCAAAAATTAAACTACCCGCTCAGCTTCGGGCAGATGATCATTGCTAGGATGTTGCTATCTTTATCCTCCAGTTTCTCTTATACTCTCCTGGTGGCTTTCCGCCGATGCAAGTGCCGGAGGACGACGTAGAGGACGAGAAGGCCGAGGAGGATGAGCGTGACCGCGACTCCTATGTAGGGTGCTGCCGCATCCAGGAGCGTGCCGGCCGCTTCTGCTTCGTCGAAGTTCACACGTTGGCTCAGCAGATATCTGTATAGTGTGAATCAACTACAGGCCTTGGCCAGAAAAAAACTCTGGAGGTATACGTACCGTGCACCATTTCCGACATGAACCCCCTCCGCATCAGAATTTGAAGTTGAAATGGGAAATACTGCCACCGACCCTGCGATGGTCAGCATCCACGTGAAGGCAAGCCTACCCCCCACAGTGTGAGCACTCTGAAGTTACTCGAGAGCTGGAGCATACCAAGAGTGGAAGGAGAAGAGCATAGAGATTCCGAACGATTGCACATGACTCTTCAACGATCTTATTAGCTCAGAAATGAGGCGTACGGCAGGTATCCAGGGAACCAACAAAAACAGCTTCGAAGCCTGTGAGCGTGGAAGATCATTATGCAAACCGTAAGCGGTGGGATTCACTCCCGATCAGAAGTGCAATTTCTTTGTACAACATAAACGTTAACAGAGCTGTCCGGTCTGTGTTGCTTCCCAGGAAAACGTCTACGGTTTTGCGGATAACTGGTAAGCAGATGCCTCATATCACTATGTGCCTGTTTACACTCACCTCGATTTGTAGTTTCCTTATCAACACCGCTATTTCTGGCACTGCTTCAGCCGTCTCTCTGAGCCAACCCAATCCGGTTCGACCAATTTGCCAAGCTTATCTCTGAATCTAGACTCGCACCACAATCACCAATTTAACGTATGGTCGCTGCGTTTTGCCACGTCACCTCCGGACAATTCTCTCCGTCAGTCTCACACCCACGGCGGACTCCGAAGTCATAACCCGCGTATCATCGTTTTGCTCGCGGCTATATCACAGACTACCAAAACGGATTTCGGGAAGGATATAGAACATTACACAATCCTTTCATTCTCCGTTGCTTGAAAGAATGGGCCCGGGCTAAAGGACTCACAATCTTCGTGGCCACGGTAGATGCAACAAACGCCTTCCCCTCTACAGACCATCCCTCTGGCTAAAGCTCCTTCGTTTGGGCATGGGAGGGATTGTTTGACTGGCTACTATATGCTGTATAGAAGAATGGAGTACTATATTCGTCATGGCGACCACTGAAACTCAACTGAGTTTACAGCCTTTATTGGTCTGCTCACTGGTGATCCAGCTTCCCCCATCCTGTGGAACCTGTTCATGGCCGACTTGGCAATGCCAAATGATGCAGACAATATTATTTTGGACGAAATAAGGATCGCAATTCTGGCCCCAGCAGACGATGTACTCTTGATCTCAACATCAGCTGCGGGATGAGGTTGCTCTTCGACGGTGCCCCATTTGGCATGCGACGAGCTTGCTTTCCAACCCGACGAAACTACACACCATCTGACGAGCATCCACATCCGACGAAGTGACGAAGTAGGTGAGGGCTCGCAAAAAAGCGAAGCGGTACAGATTGGTTCAAGCTTCGCTGTCCAAGGACAGTGACGGACACGAACAAAGAGAATCGGGAAGAAAGCAAAAACTCGGTAATAGCAAAGCAATTGAATCGAAGTCTGCGTCGACGCGTGTACATGGAAAATTGAGGATTCAGAATCGACAAACAAAGTCGAGAGTGAGGAAAACAGCACGATATATACGCGTTCGAGCTATCAGTCCATGCATAACAGGCAGGCGACAAGTAACTCACACCACCCATAATCCCCCGAGAGCAGAATACTGGGGTCAAGGGAAAAAACGAACGACAAAAACATGTTCGTCGAGAAGACTGCAATCTGCGCACGTTGAAGCTATCAGTTCACGCATAATGTGCCGACGACGAGCGAATTACATCATACGTAATTTTCCGAGCGCGTGATACAGGAACGCGGTAGGGTAGCATCGAAGCCGGGGAACGGATACGGCCGCGAGTGACCCGTTGTATCGAAAGTATTTGTAGGGTGGGACTTCTCGACGGAGGAAGAAGCGGCACGCGAGTATAGCCCGAGAGTTGTGTCAGAGGCGTCAGGGAGAGGATCGAGCAGTCGTCCCAGTCCGAAACTGAGTCGCAGTCTTCGGGCAGCCAAGATTGAAGACTCAACTGCCTCTCGTTCTGCGGCGCGGAATGCCCGCGTGCGAGTAAGGTGCCACTCGGTTGTTGCTTCCTTCGGATTGTCTTGGTCCTCTCTCTGGGATGAAAGTTGAGCACGCTCCCGGGGCCAGCGCCCGGTGTCCGAAGCATAGGTGCGCCGCCATAGGGCCACAAAAATCCGGAAGGCATCAGAAGAGGTATGGTATTGGTTGATCAAGAAGCGAGAGAGCAAGACGCGCACCGTGGAAAGGATACGACAAGTCGTGCAGAGGCGGGTTGTAGTCGATCCTGAGCCCGAGATGGAGAGGATGAGGCGGGTAGATCAGCACACGGGCGCTGCTGCATTAAATGTGAGTCAAAGTCGTTAAGCGAGGTAAAGGAGACATATCCTTTCTTTCACACGCACTAATCCTTGACAATGCGATATCGAACGACTCAGACTTTCAGAGTTATTGTACTCGATAAGCACGCGGGTGGGCACGAGCAGTATGGCAACAGTATAGCTTGGTCCCATTCGGTGGCCTTGGCGGCGGTTTACAGGCGGAGAGCGGGGTCGAAAGACAGACGGACGGCGGAAAGACAAGACGCTGGAAAAAGAAGGGGTGTGGCTGTCCACGTCAGCTTGTCGTTATTTGAATTTGATTTACTCGCGATTTGTCTTATACTACTTACGTAGTCTCTTGCACTGACTTCCCACTCGCAACCTCGTTCTGAAGTCTGTTAGTTACCGCGCCTTGATTACCGTTACCCGCCCTTATTATGTAAGTTTCCATTTTGGGAACTCACGTGTTTGTCCCGGACGCGTCGTATTGCGTTGTTGACGCGTTTTTCAAATGTTTCTGTCTTGGAGCAGCGTTAATTGTTGTTTTTTCCTCTATAATACACCATCATAGAAAAAGGACACCATGGGAGGGTGTCAACACCCAATTGTGCACCTGGAGCTGCTTTTGATGCCAACTCATGCACAACCGACCAGGAAGCAATCACAAATACTATTCAGACAACTCTTGAGCCTATTATAGACCTGAGACTGTGTTCCTAAGAAATTTGTCGCGCCTTGATGTCTGAAAACGCGTCCTTCCAAGTCTCGCGCAGTTTCAATTAGATCCGAAAAAGGAAAGCTTACATAATAAGGGCGAGTAACGGTAATCAGGGCGCGGTAACTAACAGACTACTACTTACGCCCTCGCCCTCACTTTGCTACTTAAATCTCTTCTTGCAGGGTTCATTCCGAGACCAAAGAAATGGACACATATTTGGATTTCCGATTCCCAGGTGCCGGCCTGATCTTGTCACCTTGAAAATATCTACCGCCTCCCGCTCTTTCCTCTGTTATTCGTCACACTGGTGCTTGTCGCGACGAAATCGACCTCTCCCCAGTCTACACGGTACCGCGCAACGTATCGATGACCAATGACCAATGACCGTCCCGGACGACTGTGATGATGGCAACAACGACGGGAATGAGGAGGACAATCAGCCGATGGTGTGGGACGTCTTCTGTCTTCTTCTTTTTCACTCTTTCCTCTCCCCTTCTTCAGTTCTGTTTTCGTAAGTTACGTTGCACTACCCACTACTGGTCGGACGTTCTTGCGACCCGCACACCGCAACGTCTGCGCCTTAATGCCGTGATTCACACTCTCCGGCTCTAGCACCACAACCCCAGCCCTCGCGGCCCATGCGCATGCTCAAGCCGGCCAGTGCGCCCGCCACAACGCAGCGCCGTGGCGAACCTGAAGGACACGGAGACGCGATATTGGGATGTGAGGGAGCACATATCCGGTGAAGGGCTTCGAGGCGTGAAGACCGCCGCCGTATGCGCGCCCGAGCCCGCTGCCGCGTCCAGCAGCGCTCTGCGTCAGATCTTAATTACCTACACCTTTATTCATGATCCACATCGTCAAGAAGATTTCCAGGCCTACCCCGACGTCCGAGCACAACACCCACCCATCTATCTCTCCGTCTAGCTTAACGTACGAGCCAATATCATTTCCCACCTAGCTTTGCCTCTCAATCGTTCTCCAGCTTTCCCTCCGCCGCCCACCCTTACAGGCCTCCACCATCCAGGTCGGATTGTCGGCGGTGCCGACCCCATTCCATCTCCATCTCCATCTCCATCTTTTGCTTTTTTCTCGGACTGTTGGATTATCGGACTATTTGACTATGGCACTACTGGATGCTTTCCTTTGACTCTTGGGCTCTTGGACCTCGATTCGTGCCATATACTGACAGCCGCGGCGGCAGTAGCACGCGATGCATTCATTCTTCTCGTTGAACGTTCTTGTCGTTCAATTCCGCATAAGTACTCCTGCTCGTGCGCGTGCTTATCTTCATACGCATGCGCATACGATGTCATCTGGCCTGGCGCAGGACACAGTTCTTTCCTGCGGAGTCCGCGCGTCGTGTGCGGACTTGGTGCGGCGGACACTCCGTCAAGGTCTTTTCGAGGACCGGAGGCGTACCCTGCACGTACAGCGAATTCGACGTGATGTTCTTGGGCCGAGCGTCGGTTTACGCTGCGCGTTGTTCAGCCTCTCGCGGCTCGTCCCAATTTCCAGAGATTCGCTGTTCTCGCTCAGAGGAATCGTGGATGCGGCGGAAGCTAGGTAGAAAAAATAGAAGCACCGACGTCCTTCCTCAACGGGTTGCTCGAGAGTCGACTCAGTGAACGACTCATAACGATGGGACCGACTCGTACGATGATTCTACCCCGCGACCATGCCCTTGCCCACACCGTGACGTGGGATATTGTGTTCGTTCAAGTCCATTGCCGGGTCGCGGGTACCTTTCCAAACGGATTTGATTCCGGTTTCAAGGGGGAGGTATGACATGGAGCAAGTCCATCGCGCCATGATCGCCCTGGTCAATGATCCTCCGAGATTCCCGTTGGTCGTGTAACTGGTTCTGATTTTCCCTGAACCATACATAGGCTTTATCAATCTCACTGTGCGACCCTAACGGGTGTGAGAGATCGGTCAGCTTACGATCTCCTTACTGAGCCGCTCGCGGTTCATCTTGATGAACCGGGCTCCCCACTTCTGAAACTCCCTCAAATCATTGACTGATGCTGCTCAAAGAATCGTGGATGCAGCGGAAGGTGAAGAAACGCACCGATGTCCTTCCTCGACGTGCGGCTCGACGCGGTGAACGGACTGAACCGACTTCGTGACCGATGATTCCACAGTCGATGCGATCGGGAAAGGGAGATATGGCGTTGAAGTCAATGTTGATTCGCCGGGATCTTTTCAAGCAGATTTGATTTCGGTTTTCAAGGAACAGGTATGAGATGGAGAAGCCACGCCGAGTCCATCGCAGCGATGATTGCCCTGGTCAATGATCCTCCTAGATTCCCGTTGGTCGTGTAACTGGTTCTGATTTTCCGTGCGGCACTGAAACATATATAGCCTTCGTCAATCCCACTGTGGGACCCAATGGTTATGAGAAACCGGATACAGAGCACGTCAAAACATATTTCGCTAGAGCCTTCAACCAGTCAACGATATCGTGTCCGGAACACTGCCCGCAAAGTACGCAAGTGGCGAGCCGTTGATTCTTTACAGGAATACTGCACTAATCCAGTACCTTCCTGAGCGAACACTTCTTTCGGAATTCGATTATCATTCAGGGTGTGGCCTTTGTTTTTCTTCGAGTTGTCCTAGTCTGGAAAATATTCTGCCAGGCGTGCGCGCCCATATAGAATACAATCCCAATGCGTGAGTGGCGGGCCGCACAACACAGCGAGTATCTTCGAGTCATCTAACCCATTGGAAATAGTTTCATAGCGGTTCGACAAGGCATTCCATCTCTTGCTGATGCCACTACGGCGGTTAATGCCCCCGGACCAATGGCCCATTGGTAGCGACTATACATAGGCTTGTCCCATCCCACTGTGCGACGCAAAGAGGCAGGTGCAGACCTTCCCCTGCGTCAACCAGATATATCTGCCGCTTGTTTCGAGAATTTTCATCGATATCGTAAAGTATGTAAGTTGGGAGTTGCGCAATTTACTGTGATGCTGCGCGCGTTGGTTACTACTCAGGGCGATGGACCAGCATGCATACTTTCCATCGAGGAACTACAGTTATGTTCATGGTCACCCCTGTGGCACCTGCGGAGGTGTGATGGGCACTAGGACACACAGGAGAATCAATCATAAGGGGGAACAGTTGCGAACATTCACAATCAGCGGTATAGCGCGGGTTCCATCTTCAGTTGTAACTCCATCAACCATATACTGAGGAGCCAATTTGACAGCTGGAATGGAAGGTGAATAAATTCTGTTTCTCATGTACCCAAGCGGCACATATAACATGCGGGCCCCAAGTTTGATCCTCCATCTCAAAATGCCCCGCCAGCCCACTGCAACAGAAATACACCTTGATAGTGTTGTAGCGTCTTTAACACCTGCTCTAACACTTCTCAGGGAGCTTAATGATGCATTCGGCCCCCCCATTTATCCAAATTATTTATAACACTATCGAAGGCTTGATTAGCATGGCTCGGGTAGGAAATTTTTCATGTTGACAATCACATCACTCACCGGACGGGACAGAATGTGAAACGGAATAAAGATGAATGTGCTGAACTCATGGAGAAAATTCATCAAGTGCTGTATGCAATCATAAACCTCCATCTCAAGTCTGAAGTAGTGGGATCCCTACCTCCTGCAATACTGCATGACCTTGGGAAGTTCATGGAGTAAGTGTGTCATTTGCATGGAGATGGCTTTACTAAATTCCTGTGTAGGACTCTCCACAAGATCTATGCATTTATTGATGCACAACAGGAAGGGAATAAAATCAAGCAGCTCTTCCGTAACAATGAAATGCAGACCCTACTTAAAAATTGCCACGAAGGATTGAAACAAGCAATGCACATTTTTGATGTATGCTCAATGTTTTTATTTTCTTGCACACAATTAGTAAATAAGGCCCTCAGATTACCACACAACCTGCAGTGTTCAATGATATCGGTGAAATGAAGAAAGGAACCAAGGCCATGCATGAACAATTGCTTCAATTGATTCAGACACTATCCGATACCAGTACCAGCTCAGATGGGTCATCGGTATGTATACCTTGAATATCTGGTGCACCGAATAATTCCGAATCAGGTTTATCTGGGTGCTGATGACTCAAGAAATAGGTATGACCTCAGGTCTGCTGATTAATCCCTGCTTACACTTCTTTTGAGTTCAAATTCATTCTCAATGTTGCCCTCCAAGCCCAAGATCTTTTATGGCCGTGAATCAGAGCTGGACAGCATCATGAAGATCCTTACCCAGCAGTCACCCAGAATAGCTATTCTCGGAGGAGGGGGAATGGGCAAGACAAGCCTTGCAAGAGCAGTTCTCCACCATCCAGACACCTCAGCCAAATTTGAACACAGATTTTTTGTCAGTGCCGAAACTGCGAGCACCAGCATTGAACTTGCTGCACTCATTGGACTACATATTGGACTGAGCCCGGGAGAGGACCTTACAAAACCCATTGTCCAGCATTTTTCCAGAAAGCCATTCTGTCTTCTTATTCTGGACAACTTGGAAACAGTATGGGAGCCAATGCAGTCTCGAGGTGAAATTGAAGAATTTCTTTCTCTGCTCACGGATGTGGAACACCTTGGAGTGATAGTATGTTCTTCGGTGGATCCAATTTTGTTTACTAATATTGACCAGATCACAATGCGAGGAGCTGAGAGGCCAGCCAAAGTTCACTGGACCCGCCCATTCTTGTTACCACTGGGGCCTTTGTCGGACACAGCTGCACAACAAACCATCCTGGATATTACAGATAATCTGTATGAAATGGAAGACATAGACCAACTCCTCAAATTCACAGATAATCTGCCTCTAGCAGTGGATCTTATTGCCCATCTTGTTGACTATGAGGGGTTACACAATGTTCTGGCCAGATGGGAAACCGAAAAGACATCACTGCTTTCCATTGGCTATGACCGAAAGTCAAATTTAGATGCATCTATTAAGCTATCTCTTTCTAGTCCCCGAATCACATCCGACAGCAAGGAACTATTGAGCCTCCTTTCAATTCTCCCTGATGGGCTCTCTGATGCTGAACTGGTCCAAAGCAATCTTCCACTTCCCAATATCCTCAGTTGCAAGACTGCATTGTTGGCCACATCACTAGCCTACCAGGACAGCAACAGGCGACTTCGATCACTGATGCCTGTGAGAGAACATATCCAAAAGTTCCTGCCTCTATCCCTAGACCTTGTCCAATGTCTTTGCAAGATGTTCTATTCACTTTTGGAGCTGTATCAGAAGTATGATGGAGAGCAGCTGGGGCCTGTGATACATCAAATAACCTTGAATCTGGCAAATTTGCATGAAGTCCTGAAACAGGGGCTGTATACCTGTGCTCCCGACCTGGGAGCAACTATCTGCACCATATTGTCCCTGAACTCATTTTACAGAATCACTGGACGTGGTCTCACAGCACTGATGGAGTGTATTCAACCCATGTTATGTGGGCTGGATGATGGCCAGGTGGAGATTCGTTTTATCACTGAAGTCCTCAGGTCACACAACTATTGCCCTGCCCTTGATCGGAGACAATTGATAACTCAGGCAATACAGTCTTTTGAACATATCAACTACCCTCTGCTTGAATGTAAGTACTCTTGTCTGTTCCAGCTATTATTAATCTCAGATGACCACACTGTAGCCAAATTTTATTATGCAGCCGGCACCTATTTTCTTCGGTACACATTGGATGTGACTCAACCTATGCACTTCTACAATAAAGCACTCAAATTGGCAAACATGTGTGCAGACAGCTATCAGCAGTGTGGTATTTTGATACAAATTGCCTTGCTCAAATGGAGCACTGGGGATTACTGCACAGCCCAAGTACATGCTACTGAGGCACAGAGGCTAACACATTTTTCTGCAAATTTGTATCAGGAAGCAGGTGCACTTTGGGTTGGATCTCAGTGCTCCAGATCTCTAGGGTGCTTTCAGCAGAGCATAGACCAACTAAAGCGAAGCAGAACAATTCTTGGTATCTGTGGACTTGTTGGCGGGGCCCTGGACAATCGAATTACATTCTCCCAGGGAGAAATTCATCACTTGAAATCGGAATATGCTCAGGCTAGAAGCATCTACAGTCAGATAGTTGAGGGGAATTCTTCTGGCCAGAATGCCCACACTTCTGCACTCTCACTTCTCAACATTGCACAGATTGACACAATTTGCGGTGATACAAGAGATGTGTACCACAAGCTGAACCAAGCAAGAAACCTTTACAGCAGCCATGGCTTTCCCATAGGTTTAATCTACTGTAGCCTGATTGAGGCTGATATCAAACTTGAAGAAGGAAACTTTGATGTGGCAATGGTCGAGTTTCAGAGATGCCTTCGTTCAGCCTGGGGAACAGACAGTGAGATTGAATCACTTTGTTTGGAAAAGCTTGCCAATATTAGAGCTTGGCCAACTTCCGAAATGCCAAACAGATGGCCAGTGATGTACTGTGGACATGCCTACAAATTGAAAGAAAAGTTGGCACTTCACAAAGCACTTCTCTTTTTGGGTGATGATTTTATTGCCAATGAGGATGAAGAAACAGCTGCCAATCTCTATACAGTGGCACTAGAGGGATTGACCCATATGGACATACATTGGAGCCGAGCACAATGTATGATACGTCTGGGAGATCTTGCAGAGGGACAAGGACATACCTCAAAAGCAATCAGTTTCTGGATGGCAGCCCGGCCACTGTTTGAGCAGGCAATGCAAGCTAAGGATGTAGCTCAAATTGATGCCAGACTCTCAGTTATCGAAAAGGCCCAGCAGAAGGCTTTGCCAAACACTCACCACTTTTAATGCCCCTGATCAGTTATCGACCAAGAAACATCTCAACACAAGGACATTAAAGTTATAGATCCTGAAGGTGGCAAAGAAAGTGTTGTGTCTGAGAGAGTTTCATGCTAAATACTGTCCTTTTCTGTGACTCCAATATGTTTGAATTCTGGTACAAGTAATCCATTAATTTCATTTTTCCGATGAAATATAATAGTTAATATGCTATGGTGGTTCAATTTACTTTTGACACGGTATTACTCCTGTTTTCATCCTTGATTTTCTTTATTTATCCATACTTGTGCTCTCATACGTATAAGAACATAGTCAAATTGCACAATAAAATAACAGACTCTTGCCCCCACCTTCTTTCAGATTCCATTGCAGATTTCTTATGCTGCCGCTACAGTATAGTCCCTTTTTGCTATGTTCACCCTTGATCTCGCTCTCGTCCCTTATCATTGTAATCTCGTTAATCATCCCTGCTACTTTGCACCTCGTGGCGAACCTTGCTTTCAGCTGCGCTGCCGCGATCAATTCCCAAATTGGGAAATCAGATCTGAGGCGGAATGCACTCTGTCCGAACTGCCATTAAGGGCCTTCCTTTCTGGGAGGACCACAACCACCCTGCCGGCGACTCACTAGGCAGAGCTTGAATGTGAAGCCGTTGTGAGCTGCATGCCAATCTTGCCAAACAAGCATCCTCCTCTCTCTTCCTCCCCCACTCTGCCACCACCACCATCCTTCCTTTGTGATACCTCGCTGTGATTAGCAACCATCACACAACACTCATCAATGCCCGCAATGCCCTCTGCTCTTGCAGAAGCCACCGCCGCCTTCCCAGCCCTGTGCCACCTCCAGCGTGAGCTGCTGCATCAGCGCCTCACCCAACAGCAAGAAACAGCTGCGCATCTCGCTGCACTGACCCTGTTGCCCCTATTGCCTGTGCTGTCGCAGGAAGCATGCGACGAGGGCCCTCGCCATATGTCTCACCCTTGGGACTTCGTCACTTGGTCGCCAACAACGAGGATGACATCATCACATCTTTTGCTCATTTTGTCGACCGCAACTTGTACCCCGTGCAACTCCCTGCCACCGTCAAATGATAAGCGGTGCAAACTCAGGTACGTGTTTGCTGTCACTGCTATATCTGACTGACTTCAATGTTAGCCCATCCTCCCCTCCTCGTATTGTGGCGCCATGTTCTATGGTACCTGCGACATCGTGGCCTGCACACTCCCCAGTGCACCCCTTTGCTGCGACCCAGCCTTCCCAAAAAAACATCGCGGATGGCACCATCAAGCTCACAACCTACTCACTCTACCTTCCAGAACTTCACATTTGTATCATATGTACCGCCAAAATACAATTAGTTATGTAAATTCATTGAAATGTAATAATACAAGTCCTTTTGTACCTTGTAATAAAGATTGTTTGTGGTAACACTGGACTTAGAGATTCTTGGCTTCATTTGAGACTCTGCCGAATGAGCCGTCGGCAGGGTGGCTGTGCTTTTCCCAAATTGGAAGGTGTTTAATGGTGGTTCGGATACAACTGGCGGAATGCCAAGTGTTTCTGAAAATGAAAATTTGCCTCCAATCTCGCACCCATCGAGGTTGATTCACGTCAATCCAGGGTGTTTGGGAACTGAATCTGGACTCGTTTTTCCAACTTCCATGTGCCTCGGCATTTGCTGGTGATCACTTCCCGTGCATAGGGAGCTCATCACGCTTGAATTTAAATACAGCGAGAAAAACACGAAGGTGGGCAGTCTCATCCTCATCCAACTGGTTCACTGGCTTATCTACTCACATGATGTATATAGGTTGCATAGAAGAACATTGACCGTGCCAGCTGGCCGGCTTGAGTAGTCAAGTTAAGATCATTGTCGGACTCAGACAGTGGACATGACTCGATGCTCCCTCATCTTCATGGACGCAGACAAGTCATTGAACGTGACTTTACAGCCGGAGGCCAAGGATCTTGTTCACAAGGGTGGCGTCATGGTAAGTTCCAAGGGGTTTCGGATCCGTGAAAAAGTCCACCTAGGCCGTATTTTTTCAAAAACATGGTCTCAGGCGACTCTCAGCGTGCCTATCACGTGACCATCCCAATCGGGTAACTCCGCTCGGGTACAGCCGTAGCCTGTCAAAACTGGGGTGGGCCTTAGTGGGCCTTACATAGATTTTTAAGTGGAATGGAATACCAAAATGTTTAAGGATCTTAGGTGTCATTATATTCAATGACAGACCAGGTTCCTCCCCAGCCGCGGTTGCGAGGCTCACAATCCCTGTAGCAGTAGTTAAATTAAATACAGAAATTTTTGTTTGGCCGGAAATTTCGGACCGTGTTATGTGTGATGTTACTATGACAGAAAGTTGGGGGTGAGCCTCTCCATGGCGGCTGGCCGATAACATTTACAAACAACATAGCCACATTTGTAAGCAATTCTCGAGAAATTCACCATGGTGTCTTCAACATCTTAGGAATATTGATCTGCTGAACCCAGAGAGTCATGAAGTGTATTCAAGCTCATCTGAAAGTTAATCTCATTTTTAATCACCTGAATTTGTCTCTTGTAGCATGAATCACCATGTTTTGGTAGCCTTTGGGGAAGAACTTTTCAGAGACTTGTGTTACTAGTCCCACCTTTCAGTATAGTCTGTATATGTCAATATATCATGCCTTTAACAGCCCAAAGTATTTTATACACCATGGTGGAGCATGCACATTGAATTTCTTTTGAATTGATGGCAAATGTGGCTATGTTGTTTGAAAATGTTATCGGCCAGCCGCGCTCACCCCCAACTTTCTGTCACAGTAACATCACACATAACACGGTCCGAAATTTCCGGCCAAACAAAAATCTCTATGTTCAATTTAACTACTAGGGATTGTGAGCCTCGCAACCGCGGCTGGGGAGGAACCTGATGACAGACAACATTTGGAGAAAATAAATAGGTGGTCACCTTGATGATCAATGATCATTTGATGCGGTATCGCCGGAGCGATCTCATGCAGTAGTTTGCCGAACCTCTTGCACCAAAAATATACCCCACTGTGTAAGTCTTGGGATTCTAAACACACAGACAGCAGGATAGGCAAGTGGGAGTATCATTAAGTCATTTCGAACGATTTTGGGCCCTTTACTGAGAGGTATTTTTTTTTTTTTTTTTTTCGGCCTGATGGCCGTACCTACCTACCTCCCCCCCTATCCCGGCTTCACCGGCCCGAACCCCCTTGGTAAGTTCTATCTGTTTCAATGCTGGAGGACAATTGGTTCGAGTCCGCCAATGTCTTTGAATCTTGAACGTTGCAAGTTGTGCGTAGAATGAGGAGATATCTGGTTGTTTTCGGAACTCCAGCTCGCAGAATCGCCAAAAGGTTATCATGTCGGGTACACGTTGTCATTAACTTCCCGGAAAGGAAGCAATCAGTCCAACACCGAAAATCAGACCATGCAAAGGTCTTGTGTCCTAAGCGAACTCCAGGGCCAAGAAGTACATGTACATGAAGAATTCTCATTTTTCAATCCATTGTCGTCAACCGTACAACGTGCACAAACGGCGTGGTATCTGGAACGGGGAACGAACAAGTCCATTTATTGATCGACGTGCATGCGAGGAGGATGGATGCTCGAAGATTTGTGTACAGGGAAGCGAACGCACTGTACGCACTGTTTATCTCCGCCACCACTAGCAAGCCTTCGCGTCAATTCCCGAGGATCCGACCGAAAAAAAGGACATACACTCGGAGTATTCCACTTCTACGCTGTCGGCACCTTGGGCAATGGCCTGGCATAGCGCGGTAGAGGTGTCTCCGGCCAGTCGGACGACGCCAGGGTCTGTGTCCGAGACAACGTATGCTCATTCTGAGCGGAGTTTGGCATACTCGTATCGGCGGGCGTGGTGCTCTTCTCGAACGGAACTGCGTACAGCTGAGAACTATCCCAGCCTTGCGACTCTTTCATCGGTACATCTGGCAGCGCTCTGAACGGCGGGGGATCTGGCGTGCGTTCCGGGTGCGGGTCCGGCGGGTCCATAGGCATGTGGCGGCGTCGTCGCCGTCGGCGAATAATGACGGCTATGAGCACTGCGATGCAGAGGAGAGGTACAAGAACTCCTATTAACACCGTGGCGTGATTGGTTTTGGATCCTTTAGAGGCGGATATCGTCGAGGACTCGGCGGAAGGTGTGATCTGCGAAAGCGCAGTGGGAGTCTGAACTTGGTTGGTGCTACCAAGTTGGCTGGAATGGGAATGGGCGGAGGTGCTCGATGTGGGGAAGCCTAAGCTCGAGCTGTTCGTGGCGAATTGGGTGCTCGTCGGCTGCGAGGTTTTCGGCATGCTAATTGCAGTCGAAGACTTGTGGGAAGCCGAGAATACTGATGATGGAGGGGGAGGGTCGAAGCTATTGGGACGTTCAGGAGACGAGGATAGTGGAGGCGGAGGCGGAGGCGGCGGAGGCGGCAGGGGCGGCAGAGTTGTCACCGGAGGATCCTGTATAGCACTCAGTATACTCGATAGCCCCCGAGAAGACTGGCAGCATCTGTCTCGGGAGTACCAATCCGTCCAAATCTGCATTACTGTCAAATTCGACCCATGAATCACCTTTAATCGCGTACCTTGTGCGAGAGTTCAGCAGTGCGCCGGTCGGTAGGGATGCGTCGGAGCGATACACCGGCTGGAGCGGTATTGAGCCTTGGCCTCGTTGCCGGAAAAGAAAAGGCTCACTGCTTGCGTGTTGAGCACCGGCGTCAGACGGCTCTCCGCAGGATTAACCAGTGATAAACTAGGCACGGTATCTTCGACCCCCACTTGATGATGCTTCAAGATCCGGGCATTTACAAGAGCGAGTTCAGCAAACCAAATGAGAGGAAGGATTCGCATATGAAGAGTGAAGCACAGCCGAGAGGCCAGAAACGAGTGGTGGGAAGGAAAAGGTCACGGCTTCCTGTGGTGGAACTCGGGAACAGCTGAAGAACATTGTTCAGAGCGAAGTATGGCTGGGTGGATCAGAATCATGATGCCAGATGTGCAGGTGAGATACGCCACTTTCGACATAAAATCCAAGATTCAGACCGAACGCATCGACCCGTCCAACGATAAAATCCGAAGACCCTGAAGAAACTTCGACTCGCGAAACAAATGTTGAAGCCGCGACAAAAACGGGTCGATATCGGCTACATTCGAGTCTTGACAGGATGAATAGGCCTTATTTTTACATTGAATGATTTCAGATCTTGATTCACATGAGGGCCTGGATTGAAGATGCCAAGAATCCAAAAGCCTCAGCTGCTGTACTCGTACTCGCACGATCCTGAGAATGGGCCGAGCTAATGTGCTGCGAGTTCCGCAAAAGCGCCATACTCAAACATAAATGAAAGTTTCGTCGCAATTAGGATCCAGACGATGAGGAACTCGACCCAAGAATGGTGGACGCAAAGAAAGGCGGAGTTTGTTCATGTTATAGCAATGCCGTTCTTTCGGCTTTCAAAGTACATCACGGACAGAGGTATTTTAGGAAGTGGCCGTGCGGGTGTAGGAAGCCGCCGCCCCCGCGTAGGGGGCGCACGCACATACGTAGGAAGCGGCCGCGCGCGCGTGTAACGTGGGAAGCGGCCCGTCACGAGGACCGTACGCGTACGGGAGATGTTGCTACTGTCTTCGGAGGGAGGGGACGGGAGCTGCGCGCCACGGTCGAGCGCGAGAGTGAGTTCGAGCTGGTCGCGTCCCTCAGACGAGCGTGGGCTGGGACTGGGACACGCCTCCGCCTCTGATTCCTCAGACGCAGAGTGCCCAACCGCCTCCATTTTCTCTGACATATACGGGCCCAGGACCGACACACTCCACGACGCACTCGCCGCGTCCCGAGTACGCGCAGCATCCGACGCCGGCGCGTTCTTCTCCTTTTGTGCGACTGCTGCCCCACAAGCAGCACCGCAGACCCGTAGCCGGTGCCAATGCCCGCAGACCTGTAGCTTAGGGATGCTGCGGGGGCACCGGGTAGCCACACGTACGTGCGCGCGCGCCGCTCCGCGCCCAGGCGCTGGCGGCGGCGGGTTAGAGCATGATGCTGGCGGCGCCGAGCACGGCGACGACGAGCAAGGGGACGAGTGTACCCACGAAAATGGGGCCGAGTTTGAGGCTTTTAGTAAGAGTGGATGCCGCGGCCGGTGACGATGGGGAGGAGGAGAGGGTGGTAGGAGTGGAGGGGGGGGCAGGAGGAGGAGGGAGGAGAGGTCGAAGCGTTGGGAGATGTGTTGCTCGCCGACACTGGATGCGTGGACGAGGAGCGGAAGGGGCTGGACGAGAGTGCACCCAGATTCGTGCGAGGCGAAGCAGACAAGCTGCGGGTCGCGGTGGGGGCAGGAAGAGGGGCGGGAGAAGGAGGTGGGGCGCTGTCATGGGTGGCATCCTCGGCGGCTACAATCACGTCCGAGCGCCCGAAAAACTGGTTCTGTCCACCGTACGACGCACGCCCGTACCTCCCTCTTTCCGTGCGCGATCTCGTCTTCCACATGCACGTTGACAATGGAACACGGCGTCCTCACGCGCGGTGGCGATCGGGGGCGGGAGGCACGGAGAAACGGATACGCTAGCTGAGGAGTTGGAGGCCACCATCCCCATCGCTTGCTGAAACATCGGTGCGGTCCGTAGCGTGCCCGCACCTCTCAGCTCCCGTACCTCCCAGCTATCGTGCACGATCTAGCCCCACACGCGCACGACGACGGGCTGCTGCGCTCGCAATGAGGTGGTCCTGCGCGTACACGCATCGAGTCGAAGGTCGTTCAGAGCCGCAAGAATAGCCAGACTCTGACATTCGAGATTCGAGAGCGACTCGAACGTGCGCGGGACACAGGATCAGGTTGGATGGGAGTAAGACCGAAGGTATGGACCGCGCGTGCCCACATATCCACCCAAGCGCACGCCCCGCCTCCCTCTCCCTCACTCCAGCTCCTGCCCGACGGCGCGGTAAGACTGCGCGCGCTCGCGCCCCCGGCTCCCTCCCACATACGATCTCGTATCTCGCTCCCACACGCATGGTGACCACACGTGGCAGCGATCGGGGCGGCTGCAGGGAGGGAAGCGCTGGCGCACATTGACACAGCTGCGGTACCGCGCGTCGAGTCGAATCCGGTGAATGGAAGAAAGATGAGCGCGATGAGCACGCTGCAGTCGCTGGGCCACCGAAAATTCGGGAGCGAGCTGCAGTGGAGAAGTTGGCGGAGGAAGATCGAGGTGAGGGCCCGCATTCATACGCGCTGGGATGTCAGCGAGCCGAGGAGGTGGCCACGGTGAGCCGCCCGCACCCCTCTTCCGCATTCGCATGCCCATTTGCATCTACATCCAGCTCTTCGTCGTCGGCTCTGCGCCGCGTTGCACGAGGGACCTACATACGCGAGTCCATACTCCGAAGCACGATCTCGGCGTCTCCGGCACGCACGCTGACAAGCCGCCGCACTAGTGAAGATCACAGTGGCAGGAAGGACGCGCCGCTGCTTCTGCGCGTCAGATGGGAACGGGGATGAGGGCGACAAACGTCTGCTGCGGTGGACGACAGCGAAACACAAGCAGACGAGTCGAGGGCTGGTGTAGGATTGAGGAAGATCGAGGTGCATGTGTTCGTCGGCGAAGTGCCCTCGTGCGCGATGACGAGTCACACGCGCTTGTCCTCTTCACATTCCCATCCCCATCCCCATCCCCATCCTTGCCGTCTGCAGCATCACCACCTTCTGTGCGTCCTCACCCCTCCGTCGGGCGCCTGCTTCCGTGCACGACCTCATCCCCTACCCACACGCCGACAACGCGACACGGCGACGCATTGACAAGGAGCGGGGAGGGAGGGAGGTATGGAGGCGTTGGTGCGTGTCGATGCAGTCGGGGGTCGTGCAGCGAAGCGCTAGTACGGTGGTTTGACACGGGGGGTAGGCGGGCATGCAAGAGAGGAGCCCGATCCAGGAGATAGCGACCAGCACGGTCGTACCATGGAAGAAGGGAGTCGAGTATCGGAAGCGGCTTCGTGTCCGCTCGTGCGCACCAGGCGGTGGCATGGGACAGGCCGTAATGGGAGGGAGGCGTGGGTGGAAGTAGGGCCGCTCATATTCGCGTAGTACGACCCTCATGTCTTGTGGGAGACGGAAGGAAAGAGTCGTTTATTTGGACTTGGGGAGGAGGGAGCGGGATGCCCGCGGGTGTCGGATTGAATCGAGAAATATCGAGGTGCGTGTGCACGTCGCGAAGTGCCATCGCAGCCAGAGCAAATCACACATGTCCCTCCCCATCCCCAGCCCAGCCCAGCCGCACCGTCTGCAGCATTCGCGGGTCCGTCCCCACCCTCCGTCGGGCGCCTGCCCCCGGGCACGATCTCGTCCGCCAGGCACCCGCTGACGACACGCCGATCCCGTCGTTTTGCGCGCGGGATCACGAGAATGCGCGGAGCATGTCGAGGCGAGGCGTGATTCTACACGACAGAAGGACAGAAGGGTGCTGCACGGCGATTGAGCCGGTGCGCGTTGACGCGCTGGTGGTCGGTATGGGGCTGGAGGCCGGCGCAAAGCGTAAGCGTAAATGACACCGCGCATGGTCGGGAGGGGGCGGAGAGGCACCGTGGGCGGTCATTGAAACCATTCCGCCTCGTGCAGGCGCGCGCGCGGGTCCGCGTTGGATGACCTGTTCGCGCAATGATTCGAGGCCAGGCGGGCGGAGCGCGTTACAAGAGCGGGGAAAATGGGATGCCGGGGCACATGTCATGAGCTGGCGAGGGCCGCAGGGGGCGTTCGGCGACAAACGACTCGGTAGCTATCCCAGCGGAGAGTCAGCACTGGCGCTTTGCTCGATCGACCCCGAGGGACGGGCTTACCATGCCGGGGGAAGACAGATGTGCGCGGGAGGTCGCCATCGCTGTGTAGCGGAGGGCGATGTCGAGATGCGTTTCGATCGACCCCATTCATTCCTCCGAGTATATCCACCTCCGCTGCTTCGCCCCACCAGATTCGATTTCGGACGTCTCATCTCATCCCTGCCGGTACATCCCCGCCCTCCCGTGCACGATTCTCGTCTCCCGCATGCACTGGCGACAAACGCTGGTAGATCTTGCCCGAGGGCGTACGCAGGAGTTCCGAGCCCGGCGCGCGAGTAGAGCAGAGGGAGCCCGAGCGTGCCCGGGATGGAGGCGGCGGATGAGAGTCGGGGATTGTCGACGGTGCGATGCGCCTGATTTCGCACGCCGACGGAGTGAAGTGCGGAATTCAGAGATGGGTGAGCACGAGTGACGAGCCCGATGGTGTATGGAGGCACACAACACGGCCATACGGCTGCTCGAGAAGGCGGATCGCGATTGAGGTCGGAGCGCGTCGACGCGCCCGAGCGCACGAAAACTGGTTCTGCGCATGTCGAGCCCGCGTGGGGAGGAGAACAAGCCCGATAACGACATGAGTTGACGGCGTCCACGAATCTATCATTCTCCGCGAAACGACGTGCGCTGGGGTGGTTATCGCGGCGGGATTCGGAGGCAGGGCGTGGAGTCCGGGCCACGAGAATCGCTAGCCGAGACACGGGACGGCGGCGCGGACGTGCTTGGGGGATCGGCGTGTGCGCACTTCAGACGGAGTATCGGCGGATTTGCACTAAATGGACGTGCTGAGGCTGCATTCGGCCTGGGACGATATCCTGCTCGTGAACGATATGTACCTAGCAAGGGATGAGTGTGTGAAGAAAGAAAGAAAGGAGTGTTCGTACCATTCCTATGCTGAGAGGCGCAGCCTGTGCAGAAGGGCAACGTCCAGAGCCTGACTGACCGTACGAGCGCTCAATCAGCATTCTAATGCACGAACCCGGCACATCGACGTACTGCTGTGAATGTACATATTGAGGTAAGTGGCTCTTCTTTGAAGCCCGTCGACGCGTCTCAGATAGCCCAAAGCAGGTTGGCGGCCCACGATACGCCAGGGTATTCAGCGGGACGTGTATCTAGGACGCGCGCGTCTCGTGTAGCTCGAGTGCAAGCAAGTTTCGTCGCATTTTTATAGCAAGCAGGATATCACGTAAAGCCGGAAGATGCCGAAAGAGACATCACGCTTGGACATGACACTTTACCAAACTGCTCCGCCTAAGAATCTACCGGACATATGGCCAAAACCTGCAAAGCCGGGCCTCCAGCGCAAGCTTTGTGCGCGAATGACTCTCAGACCGCTCATCGAGCTAATGCCACAACAACTCAGGCGCCGCCAACCTAATGATACAGAGCCAGTCCCGCCCGTCCCCGCCCACCTTCGCGCCCAGGAGTGTCTCTACGGCTACTTTATCACCGACCAGCTGCTGCAAACCTACTGGGCCCCCATCCAGATGCCCGCCCCAGCAACCTTATCGCCAATCCAAATAACCACACCGTCTACGGTGTCGCGCAACAGTTCGGGCTCGAAATCTGGATCGATAGAAAGAGACCCAGTTGAAGCCATTGCGTGGTTTTCGTACACTGACGGTGGCGAGGTCCAAACTGAGACGGTACCTACTGCGACGAGGCTTGCGCCCTTCGAAAGGAGCTGGGTATTACAGAGAGGGCGCAGTGGCTTGGTACGGGGCTTCCCGTGATGCTTGTATGTGTCAATATCCACCACCTCACCGTGTTATCTAACGCACTCTTATTAGGACTAGCGTTACTTTCGGCCACTGGCGACGTTCTTTACCTCCATCATGTCCCTATTCCTGGAATGAATGTAATGTGTCCGCTGAATAACACCGGGTGAGGAGCGGTGCGTCGTTTTTCGCTCCCCACACCATCTCCCTCCGTTGCCGTCTTCGTTGGATTTCATGTTCTGCATTCGTGGCCTTTGTCCTCCTCGTACGCTCTTTCATCGTTCCTCCATCTCCCTTCAGGTCCTTTTCCTTCCGAGATTTGATGATACTGACGATTTTCTGCTTTTTATATATATTTTTCTCGTTCGACTTTCGCTGGCGAGCCTATTTCATTCAACTTACTTCACTCGCCTGTCTCGATGTTCTCCTGCCTCCCCCTCTCTCGGAATCTTTTCCCTCTTTCAGGGTCGTGCACGTCCGGAACCTCGGCTTGGTCGCTTGTTGTGTTAGACCTGCTGCTGGTCAATTCCGCGATGCAACACGAGGCAATCACCTCGAGGCATTCGTGCCGGACCTGCAATATCCACTGGCGCTCGACATCAGCATTGCTTGTGATGTGAACGACTGGAAAGACGAAGCACTACAACTATCCTATAGTTTCCTTATTAAGACTGTCCCACCTCACCTCCCTCCCGTTCGCCGCAGTGTCTTGACCCATAAATCTGGTTTTATATTAGTCCAGACCTCACGTAGATGTCGATGTCGATCGCGATATCTAGCGACAAGTGCACGCCCGCTAATTCGTTCGTCCATTCCGCCCTCATTATCTTATGATTATCCTGCAATGTCCCCATGCATTTAGCGCACAACGCCTGTTTCCGGCACGATTCAGAAGAATACAGCTTTCAAATGAATCTGAGCCCGTCCATTAAATAACCTTAAAACGAACAAACTTAAGCCCACACACATAAGAGAGGAAGGCCACGACACAGGATGAGCTTCGCAAGACATGATATAATAGACAATTACAGGGGTACCGACGATGTATGTACATATGTAGTAAAAATACAGTGGCGTGCATCGGCGGGTTTGTTCGAATTTCCAAAACATAACGCAAAAATGCTCAAAATCGGCTGAAAATGGCCTAGATTTCAAAATTTCGCTCCCTGTTCGCCAGTTGGTACGTTACCACATTTCTTTGACGAAATTTTCACCTAATTAACCAAGTGCCAATGTCAATGTGGATCGCAGTACTGCCGAGGGTTGCCGCGTGATTTCGAAAGCTTGATGGCCGGGGCTTTAAGACGGACGTCTAAGACGTCTTCCTTCTCTTGTCCTCCCTATCTGCCCCGCTCTCTCCTGTCGATTTGAACGAAGTAGTACAGTAATCGGATCGTTTGACTGACGAACAGTGGATCTTCATCTAATTTCTGAGCAGATCTAACTTATCTCAATTGCATTTGCATCCGGATCTTCACGAGTCCGTAGGTTGGATCATTGGATCATCATCATCGGCCAAGAGTGGATATATTGCAAGTCAACTGACAGCGAAGACATCAAGAGGCGGTCAATTGAAAGTTGATACTCTGATGAACAGTGGATCTTCATCAGGATCAACAAAACTAGTCCCGCCCCATACATTCCAAGCACGATACATGTCTATTCATGCACGATACATTCGCTCAAACATGATACATCCGCTGAGAATGTATCGTGCCTAGGCGCAAACACGATATGCCACTGAGAGCACAAATTGAAAGGCGTACCTTGCTTGCCCTTCCCCTTTTTTGGCGGCCGTTTGAGATTGGTGCCTCGTCTGCGATTCGCTTACGTGTACTCGGAACACGCGAGCGTGTTGAAGTTTGGTTGAAGTCATGATATTAGTTTCATCAACTTCGCACTGAGGGCCACGACGTGATTTTGGGCGCTCGCAGCTGGTTCGGAGAGAAAAGCTGGTTCGGGGGCATCAGTACAGGCTTCTACAGGTGCCGCGCGACGTACGTAGTTGGGCCGGAAATCCATCAATTGACGACCTGCCGCTGTCAAGATATTCTTGGTCGGCGGGTGACCTCGGTTTGGCATTGGGGGCCGTTTTGACGCGCTTTTGGTCAGGGGACGGGTCGACGGCGGTGGCGGTGTGGTGGGAGGAAAATTTCTGAATGTGACACGTCACGGCCGGGTGACCGTGTTCCCTCCGCCACGCGCACGATACATGATACAAAAGAGGTAACTTGTAAGTGTCGTCCACTTCAAACACAATACATTCACGCAATGTATCATGTTTGTTCTCAATGTATCATGCTCATCCATGACTAGTTTTGTATTCTACTTTCTGAGCACATCTAACTTATGTCAATTTCATTTGCATCCGAGTCCGTAGGTTGGATCATTGGATCATCATCATCGGCCAAGAGTGGATATATTGCAAATCAACTGCCAGCAAAGACATCAAGAGGCGGTCGATTGAAAGTTAACAGTCTCACTCGCAGCGCTACCACTGCAGACGCATACCCACATCCTTTGGTTCCTCCTGCATTTGGGGGTGGCAAGTCGAAACACAACATTGCAGTCGTTTCAGTGACACCGCACGGTAGCTCATGCCCGGTCCTGGCCTTTCCGAGGGCCCAGAGAACTACACAGTCGAGGATGCCATTCAGTTTGCTAGCTTAACGAGGATGAACAACTACGTGCTCTGTATGCCCTTTTCTGCGCATTCGCATTGGGAGTCCCTGACAACCCTCAGATTCGACTGCCTGTCTACTCGTGTACGAGGTAATTACCTCGCTCGACGACGAGGTTGCCCGAGTGTGGACCCTGAACTGGCGGCTTCCGAAATTGCTCTTCATGCTCAATCGCTACGTCATTCGCATTGTTTTGGTGTACGTGCTATCCCCGCCCATGGATAGCTGGGCTTATGCGATGGCACTGCAGATGCCTTTGGATCCTCATGAACGACCTAGGCGCTTCGCCCGACGTGCGTGATTGTTTGCTCGTGTCCCAAGTCTACTGTTGACTGCCGCAGTTTTGCCGCATATATTCCTACTTGCAGATGATCCCTCTGCGCCTGGCGATCCTCACGACACAGGCGTTGGTTGCCATCCGAGTATGGGCCATCTGTGAGCGACCCTCCATCCCTTGTTCTGTTGAGCCTGAGTTCCGCCAGATAACAACTCGCGACGGATGTTCTGGGTCCTCGCGATCCTCTATTGCGTGGTGTCTCTCTCCTCCCTGATGTACATACTGACTCCTTCCGCGAATAGTGGAGGTGCTCGCCGTTACAATGTGTTTAGTAGTAGCGATCAATGATACCCAAGGTGCTTCGCCCTCTTATCTTCTTCCTTAGATGGCCGAATTCACGGACTTGCAGGGATGGCGCAACCGGCACCCCTGGGCTGCGGCTTGTTTCAATGTCCGGTGATCTTGTGTTCCGCTATTCAAGTGGACTCTGGTGCGTCTCCTCATCCACGTCGGTCGGCTGTTAACTGACCGTACCTACGACCATTCATAGGTTCTCTCCCGTTTGTTTCGAATGTGCGTCCGCAAGATCTACATATGCCCCGAATCTAACCATTGCACCATCATAGTCACTGTGGTTTTGATTACGGTAGCCAAACTGTTTCCGCAGTGGAGATGGGGCGGTAAGAATGGGCTCCTCGGGTCTGGAGGCAATCCCACGTATGTGCCCGCATGTTTCTCCAACTACTCTAAAAATCTGACCCATCGCGAATCATGTAGCCTTGATGTTCTCGCACGCGATTCTCTCGTTTATTTTGTGTTGATTTTCGGTGAGTCGGCTGTCCCTGCTGCTACATCGAACAGCTAATCCCCATGAATAGCATGTACCCTCGCAGCGCGATCAGCTATGAAGTCAGCTATACGGTCAATTATCGCTCGTTCCTTATGGGGTAGATTATCTATCTTCCTCATCGCGTGTAAGTATCCGGGCTAATTCAACCCTAGACCAACGTCTGCAATCTCCTGCATTGCTGTCAGCATCCGTTCATCTCCAGTTTATGTTCAACATTAACAACTTGTTAACCATGATCAGGTCTCCCGCATGATGATTAACATCGGCTCCGCGCAGTCGACGTCTTCACCACATGACTGCCCATCATCTGCCGACGTGATCTCAGATCTCAGGTTCGCAGACCCTTAGCACGCCCCCCGAGAGTATGATACCTCGGGCTCTCGTGCGCGGGTGTGCGGGTGCGCTATCCCGACTGGAGCATACAGGCCCATGCCATGGGAGTGCGGGTAGGAGCAGGGACGCACCCTCAGCGCTCATCAGAGCCGGGGTGGTGCTCAAGAACGTCCTGCACGTTGTCAGATGTATTTTTTTCTATCTAGACCGTGGGTGACCACTGCTACAATAATGAGATCCCAGACAACACAGCTGAAGTTTATCGTTATTTTTTTATCTTGGGTGTACTACCTACTAGTGACAATTACATTATTAATAACTGAACTGCTTGGTACGGAGAGAAAAACAGAAGACACCTACTCCCGCTACTTGTATCTCGTTTGAGGCTCCAACCATTTCTGTTTATAAATGTTTATACATGGTTTTAACTGTTTTTGTTTCCATTTAATTTGGCCAAGGGGTCAAACGGTTTGAAAACTGTTTTTAAAGCGGTTAAACGGTTACTGAAGTTGAACCACCTCAAGGGGTTGGACAGACGAAAATCTGAGTGTATCTTGGGTGTTAAGATGTTTCCTGAAGTGTATTTTAACCCCCCTTGAAGGCAAACCATGACATATCCACTACCGTCGCGCTCAACGGCGGGGTACATTCCCATTATGGTAATTGATGGTTCAATGTCATTAGTTTGATGCGCAATCACACCGCGATTGTCTGCTCTTGGACGTGGATGTTGCTGGAATGCCTGTAAAAAATCAACTGACCTGACTAAATGTTCCCAGTTTGTGTAATATACAACCAGCTAATTTTTTG